>LN902848.1:6156546-6201546 GCA_000469725.3 Echinococcus multilocularis | reverse complement strand
CTTCAGGATTTTCAAAGCAACTGCCTTACATATGCCTACCTGTTGTGGCACTGAAGAAATGGAATAAAGAACGCCAACCTTCCACAGTTTTATCTTCCATTCAGCAAATTGTTAAAGTTCTTAGCGTAAAAGTTACATGTAATGTTCTCAGGTAATTTGACACCGCATACATAATTTTTAATGCAATACTCAATGAACAATGCGTTCAGGCAGTCTATTAGCAATTTGAACACAGATCTTAAATCTTGTCTTTTTTGCAGTATTTTTGGCTCTGCGAAATCCCCACGGAACAAAATGCCGGTACTTGAAGAGCATGCTTTCTCCCCGTTTTAGAACAGCCTCATCAGAAATGCAATGGAGGTTTTTTTGGGGATTGCACTATTTTATGCATCAAATATGTTAGATATGTAAGATAATCGCTTCTCGAGGCATCTTTCCCTCAGGAGCCAAGCAGAGAGGAGGGATATCATGCTATCCGCAGTGCAAATCGATGTCGATTCCTTGATTTGCGGTCTGGATGATGGCAAATATTCCATATTAAACGTTTCGCCTAGAGTGAAATTTACCTAGTCAGTAGGCAATGCAACAACCAGGTAAGTAATCGAGGCGTCTAGATTGGAAAATACCACACAGTGCCTAGGCGGTAGGCAGCTCTAGCAGGGCAGGCGGAAGGGGGCGGAGGAGGGCTGACTGGAGTGCTAATTATTAAAAGTGCATTAATTAGGGCCACCAATTTCTTCCTCGTCATCGACGCCATGCGGTTTTGGGAGATGCGTGTCCAGCTGCAACAAGGGCTCAACAAAACCGCGAGCATTATGGTATAACTGATAAAAATCGCCGCCATGGTGACAAGCTTTGGCGTCACACAAACACACACGTCCAGTTGGTTAGCCAGTCAGTCACCTGGCCAGCTAGATATGGAGGGTGCCATGCAACCTCTTATGCTCCCCTGCACTGTGCTTGTGTGTGTGTGTGTGTGTGTCAAGACTTTAAGGCCTTCCCTGCTCCCTCCCTCCCTCCCTCCCTCCACTTTATGCGTGAGTGAAGGGAACAACTCATGCAGTGGAATCTGCCACTGGGAGGGAGAAATGAGAGAACTTTCTTTTCCCCCTTTAACTAACTGTGAGTTGACGCTTCAACTGGATACTCTGTGAGGTGGAGGGGACAGCTGGCAAAGTACCCGGCAAATGATGTGTCCACCAATTCTCAACCCTCCTTGAGGCTCAGGTAAATGCCTTCAGGACGATTTCTAGGGCCGCTTGACGGGAAGTTGCACTGGCACCAAGTATACAATCATAGGCTTTTCAAGATGGGGAAGGGGACTGAACACGTAGGCATTAAGAATTAAAGATAAAATAAGTGCAGGCAAGGAGGAAATCACATAAATGGAAAGATATTCCCATTTTTACAAGAAAAAACCAGCTTGAAGACACTTCAAAAGTCAGAAAGGCAAGCATCAGTTGATCAGCCAATAAGAAGAAGGAACCCAAAGGGTCCATCCCCCCTCTCCCTTACTCACAAAACTTGCCCTTAAGAAGAGTAACGCTTTATGGGGAAGGGAAGAAGGGAAAATAGGAGCCTACCTTTTATCCTCTTTATCATGGGATTAAACCAACATGAGCATGAAGAGTGGACAGTTGGGAAATACAGCAGAGACAAAGGATACCAACGTGTAGCGGTTGTTGTATCATAAGTCCTCGGAGGAGAGGCAAGCCAGTGAAACCTCAGTTGTGCATTTAGAGGGTGTATTATTGGACAAATGACAACTTCATCAATATGGAAGAGTAGAAGAAAAAGACTTAGGAAAGTAAATAGCCAAATTATTGCTCCTCCAGTTCTTCCTCATCCAATTCTTCCCCGCTTCCTATACCGTCTAAAATCTCCTCTCCTTTCGAGGATCCCACAGCTTTGCCTTGTTGAAGCAGCAGTGCTTTCAAGTCAGCTGAAATGGCGGAACTTAAAAGAGGAAGTCAAAGGGAGGGATTTATGGGGGAAGTTTAGGCGGAAACCGAGAGACCTAATGTCCACAAATTCCGCCCGCTGCATACACACCCTCACAAACAAGGCCGATGATCTGCCATTCATAACTTCCATGAATGCCACGCCACACTAGCTGCAGTTTAGCTCCAGGCACATAACTAACGCATACCGTGTTGACTGACAAGTCTTCCTGTGTCTGAAAAGTTTACTGCTATCGTAACCAGGGTTGAGGGATGTCAACCCTGGGAGCTACATATACGGCCGACTGATCTGTTGTGTGATTCCACGATAGCATCAGACATGCGTTTCACAAGCTGGATGAAACAACACACCAATCCCTCCAAGGAATCCGAGGTTACTTGCAATCCAGTCATCTCTGGGGTTAAAAAATAAGTCTCTTGTGATAGTTACGCCTTATGGATATTTCTGGAAGCGCCTTGGTTACAATCACTCCACCATCATTTTCAGGATTAGCAACATTGAGAGAATGAGAGGCGCCATCTGATCGTGCTTATGCGGACGGCGCTTCCGCCGTCCTGATGAGAAGGTAGAAATGCTGATTACGTAGTAGGATGCATTTTTTCAAATCTAGGGACGGGCCTCGAGACGACTCCCTACCCCTCCGAGAGGCATCACATTCATCACTTTAAAGGGAGAACAAGAGACCTATTAAATAATGGAGGCAATGTTGATTATGAAAACTTATCAAAACTACTTGAGCATTCACAAATGCTTGATGATTTCTATGCACACACACACACACACGAAAAAAAACGTATACTTTTTTCCAAAAGATCTCCCCTCTGCCTCATCCATCAGTTATCCAAGTGCCCAAAAAGATGGGTCGAGAAGAAGTGTGGGGCGAAGGCAAGAGCTCCGCTTCAGAAGCGAGGCAAAAAGAAATGAGTGGGAAATCTCCCACCTCCAGAATCTCATCAAGGACAACACTGCGGAGGCTTCATTTGGCTCTAATCAAACGAAATCGCTAATACATTTAATTTAAAAACTACGTTTCGAATGATACACATGGTCCATTTGATGTCTGAGGCCTTCATATGCATGGGTATGGAAGGAAAAATCATGAAGTATACTCGCGAAATTTCTTGCACACAGGTGAAATTGACTTGCAGACATCAGCTCCACTTCCTCCATTTCCGAAAGAACAATCACAGATAGAACTCAAATTCTGTGTTTAAGTCTCACGATAGAAGTCGGGTCTGTATTGTTTTAAAAATGTTGGCACAGCATCACTTGATACCTGTCTTCTCGTAAACACGATACCAGAGTGAGTGTCAATGGAAAAATAGGACGCGGGCCCAAAAACCTATCTATCCACCGAAAGTTCCTTTTTTTCAGACACTAAGGACTGTTAATCAACAGAAACCAGTAGTGTATTTGTCGTCTTGGAGCAGGTCGCCATGCTACCGCCAACAATGCAGCCACTCCATTGTGGAATGGAGAAAGGCAGTGAACTGGCGAAAGGGACCATAGGGAGGAAGAAATTGCGGTCAATAAAAGTCCACGCATCTGAATGTAAAAGGAAAATTTATATCACCCAGTTACCAACATGAAGTTCGCTATCGCAGAAAACCCCTGAAAGTTTATTAGCATAGTTATTGCAAAGTAATCGCTAGAATAAATACGCAACCTATGTTTCAACAGTCATTTGATAAAATATGGAAAAAACCCACATGACTTCGTGTATTCCACATGGAGTTCACAACTCAAGCACAGAAATGCAAGATAATGTATTAAAAATACAAAGAACAATAACATAAAAGATGAGAGAATGGAAGCAAAGTAGTAACGGTTTGTTGGCCTTTCCGTCCCCGATTCTCCAGGCAAGGCACAAATAAGACAGTGCTCCACTTTTGCACCCAGTTTCGGCAGGGAATGCAAGCCGGACGCTGCTCTGCACATCTTCAATCTCGTCAACCAGAAAGATCCAAGACTTTCCAGGTACAATATTTCAGGCCAGCACCGACCTTCAAGTGCCCCAGGAACCCATTCGCATCCCAAATTAGACTTTCTCAGTCATTCTTCCTGTAGTCTCCATGTTTCCCTGGAAATCCATAGCGTTTTACCGAATCCACCCCAGCTTCCATTTGCGTAAACAGTAAACGCCTACGCAAGGACTCTTTAAAACAAACGCACGATTAGCGCCCACGAGGAGTGCCCAGTTAGCGCGTCAGCGCATAGCAGGTACATAAATAATGAGATGTAAAGAGAAAGTGACAACGGCAAGTGAATAAGAAGGGAAAGAAGTTTTGGGGCAAAAAATGATATAGAAGGCAAACTGATGCAAACGACATAAAAAAAGTCATGAGTGACAAATATATCCTACCGGAGTAATGCGAAAAGCCATATGGAAGGCGAGATTAGCGGTTGGAGTTGTTGGAAAATCATCGTCATCCATGCTGACGGAATAATAGTCCAGGAGAAAGCGACAAACTGTGGTGTAGGAAAGATCGCGGACGTGATTGCGATGAAGAAGAGTGGAGTAGAAAAGGGAATTAGCCTTTTCTTGAATATATGGAGCGTGCGCAGCCAATATACGAGCAAGGGGAAAACGAATAACAAACGCGACGCGAAGGTAATTGACAGCAGTCGTTGGTCGGTTGTACAGATTAACAAGCACAGTAATCGAGGTTTTGATAAAAAATTAGTGGAAAAGTAAAATGGAATAGGGAAATGTATCAATAAACAATAAATAAAGCCAAAACTATTAAAAGAGCTATATGTTAGTGCAGGGAAAAATGAAGCAAAATAAATAAGGAAGTAAGTAGTGGAAAAATACAATTGGATTTTGAAAGTAAAAGGTAAAATGTAAAGTAAATAAGGCAAAAAAGAAAAATGAAGCAGCAAATAGGCATTTGAAAGCAAAGTGGTGAAGGGAAGCAGGGAAGTTATGTAAAATGCAGATATAGCAATATGCAATACGATAGTGGTTTATCCCTCGGTTCTGGTGAGGCGCCACTTTTGTACTTCGAATAAACCCCTTCCACCTCGCTGGGTGGGTTGGCCTTTTGGGCCATGCCAATAGCCCAGGCACCTTCTTTGTGCTAAATACATACATTCTGCACGAGTATTGTGTTTTCTTTCATCTTAAGGGAGTCCTGGGACGCTACAGATACAAGAGCAGCAGCTTTGCCGCCGCTGCTGCTGCTGCTGCCGTATTCACTTACCACGCGTACGCATGCTGACAGCAAATGTGCTGCGGTGTGCGTGCGCATAATTTCCCGCGCCAAAGTCGCACACAACACACCTCACAATACGATGTAGGCATGGCAGCAGGTCTCACTCATCCATATCACACCCTTTCATAACACGCAATCCACGCTAATATTCATGTCCAATTTCGTGTGGAGGAAATTGCCACAGGCAGACAACTTTACTAATGCTGCGGATACACTCCACTCGCCTTCAGTAGAGCCTCTTTCAACCATCCCATCCGACAATTCCTGCCACAATACAGTCGACATCCCATTCGCCTCACACCGTTATTACTAATAACAATAACAATAATAATGCCCTATATGTTGCGTGACTTCACCTACGTGCATAGACTGCATTACGACATTTGACATCCCCTTGAAGTTGATTTGGTATGAGTAGGTGCATGTCGATGACAATAGACCTGAGGATTGACTGATGTCTATTTAAGTAGAGCTTCAACCAAACATCGGATAGCAAGAAATCATATGCTGCTATACGGCTAGGCTGTGGAGCAGAAATGGAGTGCGGGAATCCCAGGCGTCGCAGTCATTAGTGTTTGCAATAACCGCGATTAGGCATAACCCTCAACCTCCTTTCGAATGCGCTCCATCACTATTCGTCACGTTGTCGTGGCAACCCGGATTCGCCTTGCACTGCATGTCGCATATGGCATGTGCGAATACACAAAGAACACAACGATGAAGTTCTAACTCGCATTTCGCTCTGGGGCCTAAAGCTACCGCCACGGTATAGGGCTGGGCCTACCCATTGGAGACACAATGACAAAAGTAGGCCTTAATCACAACCGAGCGGTTAGCATCCAACGTGTTGCACCAAAAATCTACATGAGCATACCTGTATGTAAATCTACGAATCAGGAGTAATGTCTTCGACAACAACAGCTTGTCAAAGTCGTGCAATGGCAGTGAACCTCAAGACCGCTCTCCCCCTCTAGCCTCTTGACATGCAATGACCTGGAATTATTAAGCTAGGCTGCATATGATCAATTTGGGGGCACTTCATTTGGAGTAAATGAGCGAATTCCCCGATGCGAACGCAGGCTTTCCCTTCTTGTAATAAAAGAGCGATCAACGCTTATGAAACCTAAAAGTGAGCATTTTAGTCGTCATTCTTCGACATCAGCCACACTATCTCTTGTTGACTGTAGTCAACAGAATCTGGTGTGTTCAAAGAAGTTTTCCGCGTTTTCTGCTTCTTTGTAGGTGTTATGAGATAGCTTTGTAGAACCTGCAAATACACGCACTTGGGCCTTCGGTGGGACATAGGAGGACCGGTGGGAGATAGACAAGCATACAAAAGTTGCGTGTTTTGTGCTGCATTTTTCGAATGGGGGAAGAAGTGAAAAGGACAAAGGATTGTGTCTGACCCTTGATCCATGGCCTACTTCTGCGCCTCCGTCCATTCACGCAATTGGTGATGCTGGAAGCAGATAGGCGAATATTTGATCAGCCCCTTTACCAAGTTTGTGGGGGAGACACGCTGTTGCAGGGCATCGCAGGCTGGCACAGTTATGCAAGTCTGCGTTTCAGTGGACTCAAGTCGGAGCAATAACGGCACAGGAGTAGAGTGTACGCCAAAATATAACTGCTGTTAAGGGTGGAAAATGCATAGAAAAGCAAAGGCTTTCGACAATTACCCTGTACAGAGCAAAACTAAGAGCAGCATTATTCGAGGCTTGAGTGTCAACCAAATAAAAGCAGTCTTGGCATAAGCGGCTGCTTTCAAGACAATTCCAGCATCCTTTAACATTGTGGCCATCCTACTTGACCGTATGAAGTACTCCTTTCTGCCGGCATTGTGCAACCGTGAGTTTATTTAGAATTGCTTCTTAAGTCCACAGTCTAGCCCTAAACATGGGTCGGCGATTACTGTGGCGTATGGAAACTCATCTTCACTCCATGTTAGATAACAGCCCACACATTGTACTGAAGTGTGGAGAGAAATGTGGCTGTCCGCCTAATTCACGTGAAGCCTTTCTTTCCCATCATTCGTTTCTCCTGCTTCTACGCATCTGCCTCAAGTTTTGCAAAGTCTGTTTATTTAATCCCACACTTTTGTTCCATCAACCAAACCCTTTTTAGTACTTCAGTACGCAAGAAATGCGACTGCACCCTAAAGAAAAGCAGATGCTGACTGAATCCTACCCAACCTTTAACCATGCTTATGGTTTGCATACACGCAGGCCAAGAATTCGCAAACGGTTATTTTTTACATTGTGCATCACTCTCGCTTCATTGACTTGGTTTCCTTTTCGCAGTCAAGGTATCTTCCACTCCCATCGTCAAAAAGCATGTCCAAGTCAGTTAGGCCACTATTACTCGGGCTAAAATGCAGAGCGCTTACACTACCCATTGAGCTGGGAGTCTCATAATCTGGCAGCTCAAGGTCGCCACCTTCCGCTAATTCGTCCATTCCACCGAGGTGCAACAGTTCTGGGTCAGGCTGCATAAAGTGACGGTCCTCGTACACCAAAGCGCGCCTGCTTCCGCCATCTGTAATGTGAGTTTCCCTATTTCAATCCACTCATTATTTCCTACGAGTTGCGGCTTCAAGGCAATGCTGATTGACTTACGTCAACTATTGCAGCTATCACTCAATTTACCTTCCATTGTAACCGCATGTTTGCCTTCCCGTCCTTACCTTTGCACTACCTGAGGGATATTGACTACCGGTCAAGTACAAAGCCAACCGTTGTCTCAGTCCCACCCATCGGGGTATGATTAAGGAACACTGCGGTGTGGACCTTGCAACAGTGCAATTCGGTTCGCAAGGCGGACAAGCCTGAAACATAGTCACTGGGTTCCTTAAATGCCCTCTCTTAACATCAGAGCCTCAAGGTATGAGGGCAGCGCAGAGCAGAGTAAGGGCGGCTGGTGCACACTCAAGGAACACTTGGATCGACTGTACAGGCCCCTACCAGCTCCAAAACATTGCAACTGCGTGAGATTCTTCATTACCCTACAAACCGGACATCTACACTCACTTTGCATCCTTGCAATTGGAGGGAACTACAGTCCTTATCATCCGTGGTACTGATGCAGGGAGATAATGACCGGAAAACATACACGTGTGAGAATTTGCATGCTCAACAACTTTGAACAAGACGGAGTGCACTGCAACTGATGGCGAGGACAAATATGACTAAACATGACAAATATGTTGTTGGTGGCATTTATTACATCAGTGTGGGAAACGAAATCACGTTCAAGCATGTCCCAATCACCAGAGGGTGAATTGCAAGTTGCCTCAGACAAGGTAGCCCTGCTTGGTTTGACCTGTCGTGTGCCACGCGCTCACTGCAAAGAAGTTCGTTGTTTATCGCCGTAGAGATCACTGTCTGACCAACAGGACAGACATCAGCAGTCCCTGGCCTCTTGAAGCACGATGCCACGTTCGGCGCAGATGCACTAACACCTTTGAAAATAACAGGAAAGTAATTCATCCAGGTCATTGGATTCTCTCACACACAGCCACGACATATCACGGCAATAATTCAGCCTACAGGAGGGGCTGGTTTTGTGGCAGTATCTACGACACACTTACAGCGATGGACTAGTATCACAGACAAGCAGTTTCTTATGTTAAGAGAATTTAACAAGGCCATGGCTACAAAAATACCTCCCACCTTCGCTTTTGGATAACCTACTCAGACTTCGCCTTCAGGATTTTCAAAGCAACTGCCTTACATATGCCTACCTGTTGTGGCACTGAAGAAGTGGAATAAAGAACGCCAACCTTCCACAGTTTTATCTTCCATTCAGCAAATTGTTAAAGTTCTTAGCGTAAAAGTTACATGTAATGTTCTCAGGTAATTTGACACCGCATACATAATTTTTAATGCAATACTCAATGAACAATGCGTTCAGGCAGTCTATTAGCAATTTGAACACAGATCTTAAATCTTGTCTTTTTTGCAGTATTTTTGGCTCTGCGAAATCCCCACGGAACAAAATGCCGGTACTTGAAGAGCATGCTTTCTCCCCGTTTTAGAACAGCCTCATCAGAAATGCAATGGAGGTTTTTTTGGGGATTGCACTATTTTATGCATCAAATATGTTAGATATGTAAGATAATCGCTTCTCGAGGCATCTTTCCCTCAGGAGCCAAGCAGAGAGGAGGGATATCATGCTATCCGCAGTGCAAATCGATGTCGATTCCTTGATTTGCGGTCTGGATGATGGCAAATATTCCACAAATGGAATGGAATTTAGTAGAAATCAACTCATACTGGAGGCAGGCGAACGACTGATTTTCCTCCAGCACTTGGAACGATCGAAGCAATCGCACACACTGTTCTGCGACTTTCGATTTGAAGATCACTTCTCGTTCTCCTTTTCCCACTCAAGTCATCCCAAATCCTAGCAAAAATGTGGACATCCATTTATAGGAAAAAAAGGGGACCAGGTAGGGAGGTGGGGGGAGGTGGGAAGAAAGGAGACAAAACTGTGAAGCAATTAATGCTGTTGGTCAGCGTTTCAATACTGCGCAATCGTCAAGGTAGCGCTACCGCCTTTTCCTCTGCCCTTCCTCCCAGTCTCGCCACACCCTTGTTTGAGGTCAATGAGGGACAGATTAAAGGTGATGCATCAAACGGGGAGGAGGAGAAAAAATAAGAAGAAATATACAACAAATTATTACTATTAGAGAAGAGAGAGCACACACATATGGAAGAGGCCAATAACTCCGCGAATTTCTTAAACAATGGCATTCCGAATTATCGTAGATGTAATGGAGATGGCAACCAGAGTAAAAGAATAAACGAATGTTGTAAAAAGCAAGGCTTTTAAAAGTCGAAAATGTGTGCACAACGAGAACTTCGGTGAACCGGGGGATTTTGAATACCCCCAGTTGATTCCATTCTAGCGTTTCAATTGGTTATTGACAAATTGACCAATCAGAACGAGAGGGGCTTGGCGGAAGGTCTAACGATGCAACGTTCGGAGAGAGAGAGGCTCGTAGAAACACTCATCAGTCCATCGGTATGATCCTCCCCTCATCTGAAAGCCTCGTTTCTCATCGGATTAGCCTGATAGATTGCATTCGGGCTTATCTTCTTTTACCGGCTACTTCCAAAAGTGCGGATAAATTGCTAGAGGAAGACTTCCTTCTTGCGTTGAGAATAGCTTTCAGGCATGTTTGATAGGAGTGAGCGATGAAAATAGGCATCTACGATGAAGTGGTCATTGGTTGAAGGTCGGGCACTAAGGTCAGCTAAGGCGCACAAAGAGTCAAAGGAAGTCAGCATCTGACATGACCCTCGGAGAAAAGTCACCATTCTGATGAGAATGAGGCAGGAGTGGAGACACTAATTCAACTCATCCCCTTGTCCATACTTGGTAGTCAACACACAGAGGCTGAAGGGAATAGTTCCCCAGGAAAAATGAGATGGAAAGGGGGATGACAAGGGCCAAAATTTCCAGGCTAGCTGAATGCACGGCATGAGAAGTACATTTCACCAGCGTCAAAACCTCCTGGTTTGTCGGCCCCACCCTCGCGTAACTACCCCAAAACTAGTTTTAAATCCCCAGAAATTTGCGTTTTTTCATGCCTAACTGCCGAGCCTTCTAAAGCGTGTCGTCAGAACTAACGATTTCGTGCGGTCATCCGGATTGGTCAGTTTCAAGGTGAAAACAGGGCCAAGGCCAACCGAAGTGGCCTAGGTAGGGTGGAATGCGATCACTCTCCATTGAAGGCGACATGAAGTTGTTGATATTTGGTGTGAGCTGGAACTGTGTTGAGTTTCCTACCGTCTTTATGGATAGCTCGCCTCATTCGCCTCCGCGTCGTATTTCGTCGGTCCAAGGGGAGAAAAAAAAATTAAACGTTTCGCCTAGAGTGAAATTTACCTAGTCAGTAGGCAATGCAACAACCAGGTAAGTAATCGAGGCGTCTAGATTGGAAAATACCACACAGTGCCTAGGCGGTAGGCAGCTCTAGCAGGGCAGGCGGAAGGGGGCGGAGGAGGGCTGACTGGAGTGCTAATTATTAAAAGTGCATTAATTAGGGCCACCAATTTCCTCCTCGTCATCGACGCCATGCGGTTTTGGGAGATGCGTGTCCAGCTGCAACAAGGGCTCAACAAAACCGCGAGCATTATGGTATAACTGATAAAAATCGCCGCCATGGTGACAAGCTTTGGCGTCACACAAACACACACGTCCAGTTGGTTAGCCAGTCAGTCACCTGGCCAGCTAGATATGGAGGGTGCCATGCAACCTCTTATGCTCCCCTGCACTGTGCTTGTGTGTGTGTGTGTGTGTGTGTGTCAAGACTTTAAGGCCTTCCCTGCTCCCTCCCTCCCTCCCTCCACTTTATGCGTGAGTGAAGGGAACAACTCATGCAGTGGAATCTGCCACTGGGAGGGAGAAATGAGAGAACTTTCTTTTCCCCCTTTAACTAACTGTGAGTTGACGCTTCAACTGGATACTCTGTGAGGTGGAGGGGACAGCTGGCAAAGTACCCGGCAAATGATGTGTCCACCAATTCTCAACCCTCCTTGAGGCTCAGGTAAATGCCTTCAGGACGATTTCTAGGGCCGCTTGACGGGAAGTTGCACTGGCACCAAGTATACAATCATAGGCTTTTCAAGATGGGGAAGGGGACTGAACACGTAGGCATTAAGAATTAAAGATAAAATAAGTGCAGGCAAGGAGGAAATCACATAAATGGAAAGATATTCCCATTTTTACAAGAAAAAACCAGCTTGAAGACACTTCAAAAGTCAGAAAGGCAAGCATCAGTTGATCAGCCAATAAGAAGAAGGAACCCAAAGGGTCCATCCCCCCTCTCCCTTACTCACAAAACTTGCCCTTAAGAAGAGTAACGCTTTATGGGGAAGGGAAGAAGGGAAAATAGGAGCCTACCTTTTATCCTCTTTATCATGGGATTAAACCAACATGAGCATGAAGAGTGGACAGTTGGGAAATACAGCAGAGACAAAGGATACCAACGTGTAGCGGTTGTTGTATCATAAGTCCTCGGAGGAGAGGCAAGCCAGTGAAACCTCAGTTGTGCATTTAGAGGGTGTATTATTGGACAAATGACAACTTCATCAATATGGAAGAGTAGAAGAAAAAGACTTAGGAAAGTAAATAGCCAAATTATTGCTCCTCCAGTTCTTCCTCATCCAATTCTTCCCCGCTTCCTATACCGTCTAAAATCTCCTCTCCTTTCGAGGATCCCACAGCTTTGCCTTGTTGAAGCAGCAGTGCTTTCAAGTCAGCTGAAATGGCGGAACTTAAAAGAGGAAGTCAAAGGGAGGGATTTATGGGGGAAGTTTAGGCGGAAACCGAGAGACCTAATGTCCACAAATTCCGCCCGCTGCATACACACCCTCACAAACAAGGCCGATGATCTGCCATTCATAACTTCCATGAATGCCACGCCACACTAGCTGCAGTTTAGCTCCAGGCACATAACTAACGCATACCGTGTTGACTGACAAGTCTTCCTGTGTCTGAAAAGTTTACTGCTATCGTAACCAGGGTTGAGGGATGTCAACCCTGGGAGCTACATATACGGCCGACTGATCTGTTGTGTGATTCCACGATAGCATCAGACATGCGTTTCACAAGCTGGATGAAACAACACACCAATCCCTCCAAGGAATCCGAGGTTACTTGCAATCCAGTCATCTCTGGGGTTAAAAAATAAGTCTCTTGTGATAGTTACGCCTTATGGATATTTCTGGAAGCGCCTTGGTTACAATCACTCCACCATCATTTTCAGGATTAGCAACATTGAGAGAATGAGAGGCGCCATCTGATCGTGCTTATGCGGACGGCGCTTCCGCCGTCCTGATGAGAAGGTAGAAATGCTGATTACGTAGTAGGATGCATTTTTTCAAATCTAGGGACGGGCCTCGAGACGACTCCCTACCCCTCCGAGAGGCATCACATTCATCATTTTAAAGGGAGAACAAGAGACCTATTAAATAATGGAGGCAATGTTGATTATGAAAACTTATCAAAACTACTTGAGCATTCACAAATGCTTGATGATTTCTATGCACACACACACACACGAAAAAAAACGTATACTTTTTTCCAAAAGATCTCCCCTCTGCCTCATCCATCAGTTATCCAAGTGCCCAAAAAGATGGGTCGAGAAGAAGTGTGGGGCGAAGGCAAGAGCTCCGCTTCAGAAGCGAGGCAAAAAGAAATGAGTGGGAAATCTCCCACCTCCAGAATCTCATCAAGGACAACACTGCGGAGGCTTCATTTGGCTCTAATCAAACGAAATCGCTAATACATTTAATTTAAAAACTACGTTTCGAATGATACACATGGTCCATTTGATGTCTGAGGCCTTCATATGCATGGGTATGGAAGGAAAAATCATGAAGTATACTCGCGAAATTTCTTGCACACAGGTGAAATTGACTTGCAGACATCAGCTCCACTTCCTCCATTTCCGAAAGAACAATCACAGATAGAACTCAAATTCTGTGTTTAAGTCTCACGATAGAAGTCGGGTCTGTATTGTTTTAAAAATGTTGGCACAGCATCACTTGATACCTGTCTTCTCGTAAACACGATACCAGAGTGAGTGTCAATGGAAAAATAGGACGCGGGCCCAAAAACCTATCTATCCACCGAAAGTTCCTTTTTTTCAGACACTAAGGACTGTTAATCAACAGAAACCAGTAGTGTATTTGTCGTCTTGGAGCAGGTCGCCATGCTACCGCCAACAATGCAGCCACTCCATTGTGGAATGGAGAAAGGCAGTGAACTGGCGAAAGGGACCATAGGGAGGAAGAAATTGCGGTCAATAAAAGTCCACGCATCTGAATGTAAAAGGAAAATTTATATCACCCAGTTACCAACATGAAGTTCGCTATCGCAGAAAACCCCTGAAAGTTTATTAGCATAGTTATTGCAAAGTAATCGCTAGAATAAATACGCAACCTATGTTTCAACAGTCATTTGATAAAATATGGAAAAAACCCACATGACTTCGTGTATTCCACATGGAGTTCACAACTCAAGCACAGAAATGCAAGATAATGTATTAAAAATACAAAGAACAATAACATAAAAGATGAGAGAATGGAAGCAAAGTAGTAACGGTTTGTTGGCCTTTCCGTCCCCGATTCTCCAGGCAAGGCACAAATAAGACAGTGCTCCACTTTTGCACCCAGTTTCGGCAGGGAATGCAAGCCGGACGCTGCTCTGCACATCTTCAATCTCGTCAACCAGAAAGATCCAAGACTTTCCAGGTACAATATTTCAGGCCAGCACCGACCTTCAAGTGCCCCAGGAACCCATTCGCATCCCAAATTAGACTTTCTCAGTCATTCTTCCTGTAGTCTCCATGTTTCCCTGGAAATCCATAGCGTTTTACCGAATCCACCCCAGCTTCCATTTGCGTAAACAGTAAACGCCTACGCAAGGACTCTTTAAAACAAACGCACGATTAGCGCCCACGAGGAGTGCCCAGTTAGCGCGTCAGCGCATAGCAGGTACATAAATAATGAGATGTAAAGAGAAAGTGACAACGGCAAGTGAATAAGAAGGGAAAGAAGTTTTGGGGCAAAAAATGATATAGAAGGCAAACTGATGCAAACGACATAAAAAAAGTCATGAGTGACAAATATATCCTACCGGAGTAATGCGAAAAGCCATATGGAAGGCGAGATTAGCGGTTGGAGTTGTTGGAAAATCATCGTCATCCATGCTGACGGAATAATAGTCCAGGAGAAAGCGACAAACTGTGGTGTAGGAAAGATCGCGGACGTGATTGCGATGAAGAAGAGTGGAGTAGAAAAGGGAATTAGCCTTTTCTTGAATATATGGAGCGTGCGCAGCCAATATACGAGCAAGGGGAAAACGAATAACAAACGCGACGCGAAGGTAATTGACAGCAGTCGTTGGTCGGTTGTACAGATTAACAAGCACAGTAATCGAGGTTTTGATAAAAAATTAGTGGAAAAGTAAAATGGAATAGGAAAATGTATCAATAAACAATAAATAAAGCCAAAACTATTAAAAGAGCTATATGTTAGTGCAGGGAAAAATGAAGCAAAATAAATAAGGAAGTAAGTAGTGGAAAAATACAATTGGATTTTGAAAGTAAAAGGTAAAATGTAAAGTAAATAAGGCAAAAAAGAAAAATGAAGCAGCAAATAGGCATTTGAAAGCAAAGTGGTGAAGGGAAGCAGGGAAGTTATGTAAAATGCAGATATAGCAATATGCAATACGATAGTGGTTTATCCCTCGGTTCTGGTGAGGCGCCACTCTTGTACTTCGAATAAACCCCTTCCACCTCGCTGGGTGGGTTGGCCTTTTGGGCCATGCCAATAGCCCAGGCACCTTCTTTGTGCTAAATACATACATTCTGCACGAGTATTGTGTTTTCTTTCATCTTAAGGGAGTCCTGGGACGCTACAGATACAAGAGCAGCAGCTTTGCCGCCGCCGCTGCTGCTGCTGCTGCCGTATTCACTTACCACGCGTACGCATGCTGACAGCAAATGTGCTGCGGTGTGCGTGCGCATAATTTCCCGCGCCAAAGTCGCACACAACACACCTCACAATACGATGTAGGCATGGCAGCAGGTCTCACTCATCCATATCACACCCTTTCATAACACGCAATCCACGCTAATATTCATGTCCAATTTCGTGTGGAGGAAATTGCCACAGGCAGACAACTTTACTAATGCTGCGGATACACTCCACTCGCCTTCAGTAGAGCCTCTTTCAACCATCCCATCCGACAATTCCTGCCACAATACAGTCGACATCCCATTCGCCTCACACCGTTATTACTAATAACAATAACAATAATAATGCCCTATATGTTGCGTGACTTCACCTACGTGCATAGACTGCATTACGACATTTGACATCCCCTTGAAGTTGATTTGGTATGAGTAGGTGCATGTCGATGACAATAGACCTGAGGATTGACTGATGTCTATTTAAGTAGAGCTTCAACCAAACATCGGATAGCAAGAAATCATATGCTGCTATACGGATAGGCTGTGGAGCAGAAATGGAGTGCGGGAATCCCAGGCGTCGCAGTCATTAGTGTTTGCAATAACCGCGATTAGGCATAACCCTCAACCTCCTTTCGAATGCGCTCCATCACTATTCGTCACGTTGTCGTGGCAACCCGGATTCGCCTTGCACTGCATGTCGCATATGGCATGTGCGAATACACAAAGAACACAACGATGAAGTTCTAACTCGCATTTCGCTCTGGGGCCTAAAGCTACCGCCACGGTATAGGGCTGGGCCTACCCATTGGAGACACAATGACAAAAGTAGGCCTTAATCACAACCGAGCGGTTAGCATCCAACGTGTTGCACCAAAAATCTACATGAGCATACCTGTATGTAAATCTACGAATCAGGAGTAATGTCTTCGACAACAACAGCTTGTCAAAGTCGTGCAATGGCAGTGAACCTCAAGACCGCTCTCCCCCTCTAGCCTCTTGACATGCAATGACCTGGAATTATTAAGCTAGGCTGCATATGATCAATTTGGGGGCACTTCATTTGGAGTAAATGAGCGAATTCCCCGATGCGAACGCAGGCTTTCCCTTCTTGTAATAAAAGAGCGATCAACGCTTATGAAACCTAAAAGTGAGCATTTTAGTCGTCATTCTTCGACATCAGCCACACTATCTCTTGTTGACTGTAGTCAACAGAATCTGGTGTGTTCAAAGAAGTTTTCCGCGTTTTCTGCTTCTTTGTAGGTGTTATGAGATAGCTTTGTAGAACCTGCAAATACACGCACCTGGGCCTTCGGTGGGACATAGGAGGACCGGTAGGAGATAGACAAGCATACAAAAGTTGCGTGTTGTGTGCTGCATTTTTCGAATGGGGGAAGAAGTGAAAAGGACAAAGGATTGTGTCTGACCCTTGATCCATGGCCTACTTCTGTGCCTCCGTCCATTCACGCAATTGGTGATGCTGGAAGCAGATAGGCGAATATTTGATCAGCCCCTTTACCAAGTTTGTGGGGGAGACACGCTGTTGCAGGGCATCGCAGGCTGGCACAGTTATGCAAGTCTGCGTTTCAGTGGACTCAAGTCGGAGCAATAACGGCACAGGAGTAGAGTGTACGCCAAAATATAACTGCTGTTAAGGGTGGAAAATGCATAGAAAAGCAAAGGCTTTCGACAATTACCCTGTACAGAGCAAAACTAAGAGCAGCATTATTCGAGGCTTGAGTGTCAACCAAATAAAAGCAGTCTTGGCATAAGCGGCTGCTTTCAAGACAATTCCAGCATCCTTTAACATTGTGGCCATCCTACTTGACCGTATGAAGTACTCCTTTCTGCCGGCATTGTGCAACCGTGAGTTTATTTAGAATTGCTTCTTAAGTCCACAGTCTAGCCCTAAACATGGGTCGGCGATTACTGTGGCGTATGGAAACTCATCTTCACTCCATGTTAGATAACAGCCCACACATTGTACTGAAGTGTGGAGAGAAATGTGGCTGTCCGCCTAATTCACGTGAAGCCTTTCTTTCCCATCATTCGTTTCTCCTGCTTCTACGCATCTGCCTCAAGTTTTGCAAAGTCTGTTTATTTAATCCCACACTTTTGTTCCATCAACCAAACCCTTTTTAGTACTTCAGTACGCAAGAAATGCGACTGCACCCTAAAGAAAAGCAGATGCTGACTGAATCCTACCCAACCTTTAACCATGCTTATGGTTTGCATACACGCAGGCCAAGAATTCGCAAACGGTTATTTTTTACATTGTGCATCACTCTCGCTTCATTGACTTGGTTTCCTTTTCGCAGTCAAGGTATCTTCCACTCCCATCGTCAAAAAGCATGTCCAAGTCAGTTAGGCCACTATTACTCGGGCTAAAATGCAGAGCGCTTACACTACCCATTGAGCTGGGAGTCTCATAATCTGGCAGCTCAAGGTCGCCACCTTCCGCTAATTCGTCCATTCCACCGAGGTGCAACAGTTCTGGGTCAGGCTGCATAAAGTGACGGTCCTCGTACACCAAAGCGCGCCTGCTTCCGCCATCTGTAATGTGAGTTTCCCTATTTCAATCCACTCATTATTTCCTACGAGTTGCGGCTTCAAGGCAATGCTGATTGACTTACGTCAACTATTGCAGCTATCACTCAATTTACCTTCCATTGTAACCGCATGTTTGCCTTCCCGTCCTTACCTTTGCACTACCTGAGGGATATTGACTACCGGTCAAGTACAAAGCCAACCGTTGTCTCAGTCCCACCCATCGGGGTATGATTAAGGAACACTGCGGTGTGGACCTTGCAACAGTGCAATTCGGTTCGCAAGGCGGACAAGCCTGAAACATAGTCACTGGGTTCCTTAAATGCCCTCTCTTAACATCAGAGCCTCAAGGTATGAGGGCAGCGCAGAGCAGAGTAAGGGCGGCTGGTGCACACTCAAGGAACACTTGGATCGACTGTACAGGCCCCTACCAGCTCCAAAACATTGCAACTGCGTGAGATTCTTCATTACCCTACAAACCGGACATCTACACTCACTTTGCATCCTTGCAATTGGAGGGAACTACAGTCCTTATCATCCGTGGTACTGATGCAGGGAGATAATGACCGGAAAACATACACGTGTGAGAATTTGCATGCTCAACAACTTTGAACAAGACGGAGTGCACTGCAACTGATGGCGAGGACAAATATGACTAAACATGACAAATATGTTGTTGGTGGCATTTATTACATCAGTGTGGGAATCGAAATCACGTTCAAGCATGTCCCAATCACCAGAGGGTGAATTGCAAGTTGCCTCAGACAAGGTAGCCCTGCTTGGTTTGACCTGTCGTGTGCCACGCGCTCACTGCAAAGAAGTTCGTTGTTTATCGCCGTAGAGATCACTGTCTGACCAACAGGACAGACATCAGCAGTCCCTGGCCTCTTGAAGCACGATGCCACGTTCGGCGCAGATGCACTAACACCTTTGAAAATAACAGGAAAGTAATTCATCCAGGTCATTGGATTCTCTCACACACAGCCACGACATATCACGGCAATAATTCAGCCTACAGGAGGGGCTGGTTTTGTGGCAGTATCTACGACACACTTACAGCGATGGACTAGTATCACAGACAAGCAGTTTCTTATGTTAAGAGAATTTAACAAGGCCATGGCTACAAAAATACCTCCCACCTTCGCTTTTGGATAACCTACTCAGACTTCGCCTTCAGGATTTTCAAAGCAACTGCCTTACATATGCCTACCTGTTGTGGCACTGAAGAAGTGGAATAAAGAACGCCAACCTTCCACAGTTTTATCTTCCATTCAGCAAATTGTTAAAGTTCTTAGCGTAAAAGTTACATGTAATGTTCTCAGGTAATTTGACACCGCATACATAATTTTTAATGCAATACTCAATGAACAATGCGTTCAGGCAGTCTATTAGCAATTTGAACACAGATCTTAAATCTTGTCTTTTTTGCAGTATTTTTGGCTCTGCGAAATCCCCACGGAACAAAATGCCGGTACTTGAAGAGCATGCTTTCTCCCCGTTTTAGAACAGCCTCATCAGAAATGCAATGGAGGTTTTTTTGGGGATTGCACTATTTTATGCATCAAATATGTTAGATATGTAAGATAATCGCTTCTCGAGGCATCTTTCCCTCAGGAGCCAAGCAGAGAGGAGGGATATCATGCTATCCGCAGTGCAAATCGATGTCGATTCCTTGATTTGCGGTCTGGATGATGGCAAATATTCCACAAATGGAATGGAATTTAGTAGAAATCAACTCATACTGGAGGCAGGCGAACGACTGATTTTCCTCCAGCACTTGGAACGATCGAAGCAATCGCACACACTGTTCTGCGACTTTCGATTTGAAGATCACTTCTCGTTCTCCTTTTCCCACTCAAGTCATCCCAAATCCTAGCAACAATGTGGACATCCATTTATAGGAAAAAAAGGGGACCAGGTAGGGAGGTGGGGGGAGGTGGGAAGAAAGGAGACAAAACTGTGAAGCAATTAATGCTGTTGGTCAGCGTTTCAATACTGCGCAATCGTCAAGGTAGCGCTACCGCCTTTTCCTCTGCCCTTCCTCCCAGTCTCGCCACACCCTTGTTTGAGGTCAATGAGGGACAGATTAAAGGTGATGCATCAAACGGGGAGGAGGAGAAAAAATAAGAAGAAATATACAACAAATTATTACTATTAGAGAAGAGAGAGCACACACATATGGAAGAGGCCAATAACTCCGCGAATTTCTTAAACAATGGCATTCCGAATTATCGTAGATGTAATGGAGATGGCAACCAGAGTAAAAGAATAAACGAATGTTGTAAAAAGCAAGGCTTTTAAAAGTCGAAAATGTGTGCACAACGAGAACTTCGGTGAACCGGGGGATTTTGAATACCCCCAGTTGATTCCATTCTAGCGTTTCAATTGGTTATTGACAAATTGACCAATCAGAACGAGAGGGGCTTGGCGGAAGGTCTAACGATGCAACGTTCGGAGAGAGAGAGGCTCGTAGAAACACTCATCAGTCCATCGGTATGATCCTCCCCTCATCTGAAAGCCTCGTTTCTCATCGGATTAGCCTGATAGATTGCATTCGGGCTTATCTTCTTTTACCGGCTACTTCCAAAAGTGCGGATAAATTGCTAGAGGAAGACTTCCTTCTTGCGTTGAGAATAGCTTTCAGGCATGTTTGATAGGAGTGAGCGATGAAAATAGGCATCTACGATGAAGTGGTCATTGGTTGAAGGTCGGGCACTAAGGTCAGCTAAGGCGCACAAAGAGTCAAAGGAAGTCAGCATCTGACATGACCCTCGGAGAAAAGTCACCATTCTGATGAGAATGAGGCAGGAGTGGAGACACTAATTCAACTCATCCCCTTGTCCATACTTGGTAGTCAACACACAGAGGCTGAAGGGAATAGTTCCCCAGGAAAAATGAGATGGAAAGGGGGATGACAAGGGCCAAAATTTCCAGGCTAGCTGAATGCACGGCATGAGAAGTACATTTCACCAGCGTCAAAACCTCCTGGTTTGTCGGCCCCACCCTCGCGTAACTACCCCAAAACTAGTTTTAAATCCCCAGAAATTTGCGTTTTTTCATGCCTAACTGCCGAGCCTTCTAAAGCGTGTCGTCAGAACTAACGATTTCGTGCGGTCATCCGGATTGGTCAGTTTCAAGGTGAAAACAGGGCCAAGGCCAACCGAAGTGGCCTAGGTAGGGTGGAATGCGATCACTCTCCATTGAAGGCGACATGAAGTTGTTGATATTTGGTGTGAGCTGGAACTGTGTTGAGTTTCCTACCGTCTTTATGGATAGCTCGCCTCATTCGCCTCCGCGTCGTATTTCGTCGGTCCAAGGGGAGAAAAAAAAATTAAACGTTTCGCCTAGAGTGAAATTTACCTAGTCAGTAGGCAATGCAACAACCAGGTAAGTAATCGAGGCGTCTAGATTGGAAAATACCACACAGTGCCTAGGCGGTAGGCAGCTCTAGCAGGGCAGGCGGAAGGGGGCGGAGGAGGGCTGACTGGAGTGCTAATTATTAAAAGTGCATTAATTAGGGCCACCAATTTCTTCCTCGTCATCGACGCCATGCGGTTTTGGGAGATGCGTGTCCAGCTGCAACAAGGGCTCAACAAAACCGCGAGCATTATGGTATAACTGATAAAAATCGCCGCCATGGTGACAAGCTTTGGCGTCACACAAACACACACGTCCAGTTGGTTAGCCAGTCAGTCACCTGGCCAGCTAGATATGGAGGGTGCCATGCAACCTCTTATGCTCCCCTGCACTGTGCTTGTGTGTGTGTGTGTGTGTGTGTGTGTGTGTCAAGACTTTAAGGCCTTCCCTGCTCCCTCCCTCCCTCCCTCCCTCCACTTTATGCGTGAGTGAAGGGAACAACTCATGCAGTGGAATCTGCCACTGGGAGGGAGAAATGAGAGAACTTTCTTTTCCCCCTTTAACTAACTGTGAGTTGACGCTTCAACTGGATACTCTGTGAGGTGGAGGGGACAGCTGGCAAAGTACCCGGCAAATGATGTGTCCACCAATTCTCAACCCTCCTTGAGGCTCAGGTAAATGCCTTCAGGACGATTTCTAGGGCCGCTTGACGGGAAGTTGCACTGGCACCAAGTATACAATCATAGGCTTTTCAAGATGGGGAAGGGGACTGAACACGTAGGCATTAAGAATTAAAGATAAAATAAGTGCAGGCAAGGAGGAAATCACATAAATGGAAAGATATTCCCATTTTTACAAGAAAAAACCAGCTTGAAGACACTTCAAAAGTCAGAAAGGCAAGCATCAGTTGATCAGCCAATAAGAAGAAGGAACCCAAAGGGTCCATCCCCCCTCTCCCTTACTCACAAAACTTGCCCTTAAGAAGAGTAACGCTTTATGGGGAAGGGAAGAAGGGAAAATAGGAGCCTACCTTTTATCCTCTTTATCATGGGATTAAACCAACATGAGCATGAAGAGTGGACAGTTGGGAAATACAGCAGAGACAAAGGATACCAACGTGTAGCGGTTGTTGTATCATAAGTCCTCGGAGGAGAGGCAAGCCAGTGAAACCTCAGTTGTGCATTTAGAGGGTGTATTATTGGACAAATGACAACTTCATCAATATGGAAGAGTAGAAGAAAAAGACTTAGGAAAGTAAATAGCCAAATTATTGCTCCTCCAGTTCTTCCTCATCCAATTCTTCCCCGCTTCCTATACCGTCTAAAATCTCCTCTCCTTTCGAGGATCCCACAGCTTTGCCTTGTTGAAGCAGCAGTGCTTTCAAGTCAGCTGAAATGGCGGAACTTAAAAGAGGAAGTCAAAGGGAGGGATTTATGGGGGAAGTTTAGGCGGAAACCGAGAGACCTAATGTCCACAAATTCCGCCCGCTGCATACACACCCTCACAAACAAGGCCGATGATCTGCCATTCATAACTTCCATGAATGCCACGCCACACTAGCTGCAGTTTAGCTCCAGGCACATAACTAACGCATACCGTGTTGACTGACAAGTCTTCCTGTGTCTGAAAAGTTTACTGCTATCGTAACCAGGGTTGAGGGATGTCAACCCTGGGAGCTACATATACGGCCGACTGATCTGTTGTGTGATTCCACGATAGCATCAGACATGCGTTTCACAAGCTGGATGAAACAACACACCAATCCCTCCAAGGAATCCGAGGTTACTTGCAATCCAGTCATCTCTGGGGTTAAAAAATAAGTCTCTTGTGATAGTTACGCCTTATGGATATTTCTGGAAGCGCCTTGGTTACAATCACTCCACCATCATTTTCAGGATTAGCAACATTGAGAGAATGAGAGGCGCCATCTGATCGTGCTTATGCGGACGGCGCTTCCGCCGTCCTGATGAGAAGGTAGAAATGCTGATTACGTAGTAGGATGCATTTTTTCAAATCTAGGGACGGGCCTCGAGACGACTCCCTACCCCTCCGAGAGGCATCACATTCATCATTTTAAAGGGAGAACAAGAGACCTATTAAATAATGGAGGCAATGTTGATTATGAAAACTTATCAAAACTACTTGAGCATTCACAAATGCTTGATGATTTCTATGCACACACACACACACGAAAAAAAACGTATACTTTTTTCCAAAAGATCTCCCCTCTGCCTCATCCATCAGTTATCCAAGTGCCCAAAAAGATGGGTCGAGAAGAAGTGTGGGGCGAAGGCAAGAGCTCCGCTTCAGAAGCGAGGCAAAAAGAAATGAGTGGGAAATCTCCCACCTCCAGAATCTCATCAAGGACAACACTGCGGAGGCTTCATTTGGCTCTAATCAAACGAAATCGCTAATACATTTAATTTAAAAACTACGTTTCGAATGATACACATGGTCCATTTGATGTCTGAGGCCTTCATATGCATGGGTATGGAAGGAAAAATCATGAAGTATACTCGCGAAATTTCTTGCACACAGGTGAAATTGACTTGCAGACATCAGCTCCACTTCCTCCATTTCCGAAAGAACAATCACAGATAGAACTCAAATTCTGTGTTTAAGTCTCACGATAGAAGTCGGGTCTGTATTGTTTTAAAAATGTTGGCACAGCATCACTTGATACCTGTCTTCTCGTAAACACGATACCAGAGTGAGTGTCAATGGAAAAATAGGACGCGGGCCCAAAAACCTATCTATCCACCGAAAGTTCCTTTTTTTCAGACACTAAGGACTGTTAATCAACAGAAACCAGTAGTGTATTTGTCGTCTTGGAGCAGGTCGCCATGCTACCGCCAACAATGCAGCCACTCCATTGTGGAATGGAGAAAGGCAGTGAACTGGCGAAAGGGACCATAGGGAGGAAGAAATTGCGGTCAATAAAAGTCCACGCATCTGAATGTAAAAGGAAAATTTATATCACCCAGTTACCAACATGAAGTTCGCTATCGCAGAAAACCCCTGAAAGTTTATTAGCATAGTTATTGCAAAGTAATCGCTAGAATAAATACGCAACCTATGTTTCAACAGTCATTTGATAAAATATGGAAAAAACCCACATGACTTCGTGTATTCCACATGGAGTTCACAACTCAAGCACAGAAATGCAAGATAATGTATTAAAAATACAAAGAACAATAACATAAAAGATGAGAGAATGGAAGCAAAGTAGTAACGGTTTGTTGGCCTTTCCGTCCCCGATTCTCCAGGCAAGGCACAAATAAGACAGTGCTCCACTTTTGCACCCAGTTTCGGCAGGGAATGCAAGCCGGACGCTGCTCTGCACATCTTCAATCTCGTCAACCAGAAAGATCCAAGACTTTCCAGGTACAATATTTCAGGCCAGCACCGACCTTCAAGTGCCCCAGGAACCCATTCGCATCCCAAATTAGACTTTCTCAGTCATTCTTCCTGTAGTCTCCATGTTTCCCTGGAAATCCATAGCGTTTTACCGAATCCACCCCAGCTTCCATTTGCGTAAACAGTAAACGCCTACGCAAGGACTCTTTAAAACAAACGCACGATTAGCGCCCACGAGGAGTGCCCAGTTAGCGCGTCAGCGCATAGCAGGTACATAAATAATGAGATGTAAAGAGAAAGTGACAACGGCAAGTGAATAAGAAGGGAAAGAAGTTTTGGGGCAAAAAATGATATAGAAGGCAAACTGATGCAAACGACATAAAAAAAGTCATGAGTGACAAATATATCCTACCGGAGTAATGCGAAAAGCCATATGGAAGGCGAGATTAGCGGTTGGAGTTGTTGGAAAATCATCGTCATCCATGCTGACGGAATAATAGTCCAGGAGAAAGCGACAAACTGTGGTGTAGGAAAGATCGCGGACGTGATTGCGATGAAGAAGAGTGGAGTAGAAAAGGGAATTAGCCTTTTCTTGAATATATGGAGCGTGCGCAGCCAATATACGAGCAAGGGGAAAACGAATAACAAACGCGACGCGAAGGTAATTGACAGCAGTCGTTGGTCGGTTGTACAGATTAACAAGCACAGTAATCGAGGTTTTGATAAAAAATTAGTGGAAAAGTAAAATGGAATAGGGAAATGTATCAATAAACAATAAATAAAGCCAAAACTATTAAAAGAGCTATATGTTAGTGCAGGGAAAAATGAAGCAAAATAAATAAGGAAGTAAGTAGTGGAAAAATACAATTGGATTTTGAAAGTAAAAGGTAAAATGTAAAGTAAATAAGGCAAAAAAGAAAAATGAAGCAGCAAATAGGCATTTGAAAGCAAAGTGGTGAAGGGAAGCAGGGAAGTTATGTAAAATGCAGATATAGCAATATGCAATACGATAGTGGTTTATCCCTCGGTTCTGGTGAGGCGCCACTTTTGTACTTCGAATAAACCCCTTCCACCTCGCTGGGTGGGTTGGCCTTTTGGGCCATGCCAATAGCCCAGGCACCTTCTTTGTGCTAAATACATACATTCTGCACGAGTATTGTGTTTTCTTTCATCTTAAGGGAGTCCTGGGACGCTACAGATACAAGAGCAGCAGCTTTGCCGCCGCTGCTGCTGCTGCTGCCGTATTCACTTACCACGCGTACGCATGCTGACAGCAAATGTGCTGCGGTGTGCGTGCGCATAATTTCCCGCGCCAAAGTCGCACACAACACACCTCACAATACGATGTAGGCATGGCAGCAGGTCTCACTCATCCATATCACACCCTTTCATAACACGCAATCCACGCTAATATTCATGTCCAATTTCGTGTGGAGGAAATTGCCACAGGCAGACAACTTTACTAATGCTGCGGATACACTCCACTCGCCTTCAGTAGAGCCTCTTTCAACCATCCCATCCGACAATTCCTGCCACAATACAGTCGACATCCCATTCGCCTCACACCGTTATTACTAATAACAATAACAATAATAATGCCCTATATGTTGCGTGACTTCACCTACGTGCATAGACTGCATTACGACATTTGACATCCCCTTGAAGTTGATTTGGTATGAGTAGGTGCATGTCGATGACAATAGACCTGAGGATTGACTGATGTCTATTTAAGTAGAGCTTCAACCAAACATCGGATAGCAAGAAATCATATGCTGCTATACGGATAGGCTGTGGAGCAGAAATGGAGTGCGGGAATCCCAGGCGTCGCAGTCATTAGTGTTTGCAATAACCGCGATTAGGCATAACCCTCAACCTCCTTTCGAATGCGCTCCATCACTATTCGTCACGTTGTCGTGGCAACCCGGATTCGCCTTGCACTGCATGTCGCATATGGCATGTGCGAATACACAAAGAACACAACGATGAAGTTCTAACTCGCATTTCACTCTGGGGCCTAAAGCTACCGCCACGGTATAGGGCTGGGCCTACCCATTGGAGACACAATGACAAAAGTAGGCCTTAATCACAACCGAGCGGTTAGCATCCAACGTGTTGCACCAAAAATCTACATGAGCATACCTGTATGTAAATCTACGAATCAGGAGTAATGTCTTCGACAACAACAGCTTGTCAAAGTCGTGCAATGGCAGTGAACCTCAAGACCGCTCTCCCCCTCTAGCCTCTTGACATGCAATGACCTGGAATTATTAAGCTAGGCTGCATATGATCAATTTGGGGGCACTTCATTTGGAGTAAATGAGCGAATTCCCCGATGCGAACGCAGGCTTTCCCTTCTTGTAATAAAAGAGCGATCAACGCTTATGAAACCTAAAAGTGAGCATTTTAGTCGTCATTCTTCGACATCAGCCACACTATCTCTTGTTGACTGTAGTCAACAGAATCTGGTGTGTTCAAAGAAGTTTTCCGCGTTTTCTGCTTCTTTGTAGGTGTTATGAGATAGCTTTGTAGAACCTGCGAATACACGCACCTGGGCCTTCGGTGGGACATAGGAGGACCGGTGGGAGATAGACAAGCATACAAAAGTTGCGTGTTTTGTGCTGCATTTTTCGAATGGGGGAAGAAGTGAAAAGGACAAAGGATTGTGTCTGACCCTTGATCCATGGCCTACTTCTGCGCCTCCGTCCATTCACGCAATTGGTGATGCTGGAAGCAGATAGGCGAATATTTGATCAGCCCCTTTACCAAGTTTGTGGGGGAGACACGCTGTTGCAGGGCATCGCAGGCTGGCACAGTTATGCAAGTCTGCGTTTCAGTGGACTCAAGTCGGAGCAATAACGGCACAGGAGTAGAGTGTACGCCAAAATATAACTGCTGTTAAGGGTGGAAAATGCATAGAAAAGCAAAGGCTTTCGACAATTACCCTGTACAGAGCAAAACTAAGAGCAGCATTATTCGAGGCTTGAGTGTCAACCAAATAAAAGCAGTCTTGGCATAAGCGGCTGCTTTCAAGACAATTCCAGCATCCTTTAACATTGTGGCCATCCTACTTGACCGTATGAAGTACTCCTTTCTGCCGGCATTGTGCAACCGTGAGTTCATTTAGAATTGCTTCTTAAGTCCACAGTCTAGCCCTAAACATGGGTCGGCGATTACTGTGGCGTATGGAAACTCATCTTCACTCCATGTTAGATAACAGCCCACACATTGTACTGAAGTGTGGAGAGAAATGTGGCTGTCCGCCTAATTCACGTGAAGCCTTTCTTTCCCATCATTCGTTTCTCCTGCTTCTACGCATCTGCCTCAAGTTTTGCAAAGTCTGTTTATTTAATCCCACACTTTTGTTCCATCAACCAAACCCTTTTTAGTACTTCAGTACGCAAGAAATGCGACTGCACCCTAAAGAAAAGCAGATGCTGACTGAATCCTACCCAACCTTTAACCATGCTTATGGTTTGCATACACGCAGGCCAAGAATTCGCAAACGGTTATTTTTTACATTGTGCATCACTCTCGCTTCATTGACTTGGTTTCCTTTTCGCAGTCAAGGTATCTTCCACTCCCATCGTCAAAAAGCATGTCCAAGTCAGTTAGGCCACTATTACTCGGGCTAAAATGCAGAGCGCTTACACTACCCATTGAGCTGGGAGTCTCATAATCTGGCAGCTCAAGGTCGCCACCTTCCGCTAATTCGTCCATTCCACCGAGGTGCAACAGTTCTGGGTCAGGCTGCATAAAGTGACGGTCCTCGTACACCAAAGCGCGCCTGCTTCCGCCATCTGTAATGTGAGTTTCCCTATTTCAATCCACTCATTATTTCCTACGAGTTGCGGCTTCAAGGCAATGCTGATTGACTTACGTCAACTATTGCAGCTATCACTCAATTTACCTTCCATTGTAACCGCACGTTTGCCTTCCCGTCCTTACCTTTGCACTACCTGAGGGATATTGACTACCGGTCAAGTACAAAGCCAACCGTTGTCTCAGTCCCACCCATCGGGGTATGATTAAGGAACACTGCGGTGTGGACCTTGCAACAGTGCAATTCGGTTCGCAAGGCGGACAAGCCTGAAACATAGTCACTGGGTTCCTTAAATGCCCTCTCTTAACATCAGAGCCTCAAGGTATGAGGGCAGCGCAGAGCAGAGTAAGGGCGGCTGGTGCACACTCAAGGAACACTTGGATCGACTGTACAGGCCCCTACCAGCTCCAAAACATTGCAACTGCGTGAGATTCTTCATTACCCTACAAACCGGACATCTACACTCACTTTGCATCCTTGCAATTGGAGGGAACTACAGTCCTTATCATCCGTGGTACTGATGCAGGGAGATAATGACCGGAAAACATACACGTGTGAGAATTTGCATGCTCAACAACTTTGAACAAGACGGAGTGCACTGCAACTGATGGCGAGGACAAATATGACTAAACATGACAAATATGTTGTTGGTGGCATTTATTACATCAGTGTGGGAAACGAAATCACGTTCAAGCATGTCCCAATCACCAGAGGGTGAATTGCAAGTTGCCTCAGACAAGGTAGCCCTGCTTGGTTTGACCTGTCGTGTGCCACGCGCTCACTGCAAAGAAGTTCGTTGTTTATCGCCGTAGAGATCACTGTCTGACCAACAGGACAGACATCAGCAGTCCCTGGCCTCTTGAAGCACGATGCCACGTTCGGCGCAGATGCACTAACACCTTTGAAAATAACAGGAAAGTAATTCATCCAGGTCATTGGATTCTCTCACACACAGCCACGACATATCACGGCAATAATTCAGCCTACAGGAGGGGCTGGTTTTGTGGCAGTATCTACGACACACTTACAGCGATGGACTAGTATCACAGACAAGCAGTTTCTTATGTTAAGAGAATTTAACAAGGCCATGGCTACAAAAATACCTCCCACCTTCGCTTTTGGATAACCTACTCAGACTTCGCCTTCAGGATTTTCAAAGCAACTGCCTTACATATGCCTACCTGTTGTGGCACTGAAGAAATGGAATAAAGAACGCCAACCTTCCACAGTTTTATCTTCCATTCAGCAAATTGTTAAAGTTCTTAGCGTAAAAGTTACATGTAATGTTCTCAGGTAATTTGACACCGCATACATAATTTTTAATGCAATACTCAATGAACAATGCGTTCAGGCAGTCTATTAGCAATTTGAACACAGATCTTAAATCTTGTCTTTTTTGCAGTATTTTTGGCTCTGCGAAATCCCCACGGAACAAAATGCCGGTACTTGAAGAGCATGCTTTCTCCCCGTTTTAGAACAGCCTCATCAGAAATGCAATGGAGGTTTTTTTGGGGATTGCACTATTTTATGCATCAAATATGTTAGATATGTAAGATAATCGCTTCTCGAGGCATCTTTCCCTCAGGAGCCAAGCAGAGAGGAGGGATATCATGCTATCCGCAGTGCAAATCGATGTCGATTCCTTGATTTGCGGTCTGGATGATGGCAAATATTCCACAAATGGAATGGAATTTAGTAGAAATCAACTCATACTGGAGGCAGGCGAACGACTGATTTTCCTCCAGCACTTGGAACGATCGAAGCAATCGCACACACTGTTCTGCGACTTTCGATTTGAAGATCACTTCTCGTTCTCCTTTTCCCACTCAAGTCATCCCAAATCCTAGCAACAATGTGGACATCCATTTATAGGAAAAAAAGGGGACCAGGTAGGGAGGTGGGGGGAGGTGGGAAGAAAGGAGACAAAACTGTGAAGCAATTAATGCTGTTGGTCAGCGTTTCAATACTGCGCAATCGTCAAGGTAGCGCTACCGCCTTTTCCTCTGCCCTTCCTCCCAGTCTCGCCACACCCTTGTTTGAGGTCAATGAGGGACAGATTAAAGGTGATGCATCAAACGGGGAGGAGGAGAAAAAATAAGAAGAAATATACAACAAATTATTACTATTAGAGAAGAGAGAGCACACACATATGGAAGAGGCCAATAACTCCGCGAATTTCTTAAACAATGGCATTCCGAATTATCGTAGATGTAATGGAGATGGCAACCAGAGTAAAAGAATAAACGAATGTTGTAAAAAGCAAGGCTTTTAAAAGTCGAAAATGTGTGCACAACGAGAACTTCGGTGAACCGGGGGATTTTGAATACCCCCAGTTGATTCCATTCTAGCGTTTCAATTGGTTATTGACAAATTGACCAATCAGAACGAGAGGGGCTTGGCGGAAGGTCTAACGATGCAACGTTCGGAGAGAGAGAGGCTCGTAGAAACACTCATCAGTCCATCGGTATGATCCTCCCCTCATCTGAAAGCCTCGTTTCTCATCGGATTAGCCTGATAGATTGCATTCGGGCTTATCTTCTTTTACCGGCTACTTCCAAAAGTGCGGATAAATTGCTAGAGGAAGACTTCCTTCTTGCGTTGAGAATAGCTTTCAGGCATGTTTGATAGGAGTGAGCGATGAAAATAGGCATCTACGATGAAGTGGTCATTGGTTGAAGGTCGGGCACTAAGGTCAGCTAAGGCGTACAAAGAGTCAAAGGAAGTCAGCATCTGACATGACCCTCGGAGAAAAGTCACCATTCTGATGAGAATGAGGCAGGAGTGGAGACACTAATTCAACTCATCCCCTTGTCCATACTTGGTAGTCAACACACAGAGGCTGAAGGGAATAGTTCCCCAGGAAAAATGAGATGGAAAGGGGGATGACAAGGGCCAAAATTTCCAGGCTAGCTGAATGCACGGCATGAGAAGTACATTTCACCAGCGTCAAAACCTCCTGGTTTGTCGGCCCCACCCTCGCGTAACTACCCCAAAACTAGTTTTAAATCCCCAGAAATTTGCGTTTTTTCATGCCTAACTGCCGAGCCTTCTAAAGCGTGTCGTCAGAACTAACGATTTCGTGCGGTCATCCGGATTGGTCAGTTTCAAGGTGAAAACAGGGCCAAGGCCAACCGAAGTGGCCTAGGTAGGGTGGAATGCGATCACTCTCCATTGAAGGCGACATGAAGTTGTTGATATTTGGTGTGAGCTGGAACTGTGTTGAGTTTCCTACCGTCTTTATGGATAGCTCGCCTCATTCGCCTCCGCGTCGTATTTCGTCGGTCCAAGGGGAGAAAAAAAAATTAAACGTTTCGCCTAGAGTGAAATTTACCTAGTCAGTAGGCAATGCAACAACCAGGTAAGTAATCGAGGCGTCTAGATTGGAAAATACCACACAGTGCCTAGGCGGTAGGCAGCTCTAGCAGGGCAGGCGGAAGGGGGCGGAGGAGGGCTGACTGGAGTGCTAATTATTAAAAGTGCATTAATTAGGGCCACCAATTTCTTCCTCGTCATCGACGCCATGCGGTTTTGGGAGATGCGTGTCCAGCTGCAACAAGGGCTCAACAAAACCGCGAGCATTATGGTATAACTGATAAAAATCGCCGCCATGGTGACAAGCTTTGGCGTCACACAAACACACACGTCCAGTTGGTTAGCCAGTCAGTCACCTGGCCAGCTAGATATGGAGGGTGCCATGCAACCTCTTATGCTCCCCTGCACTGTGCTTGTGTGTGTGTGTGTGTGTGTGTGTGTGTGTCAAGACTTTAAGGCCTTCCCTGCTCCCTCCCTCCCTCCCTCCACTTTATGCGTGAGTGAAGGGAACAACTCATGCAGTGGAATCTGCCACTGGGAGGGAGAAATGAGAGAACTTTCTTTTCCCCCTTTAACTAACTGTGAGTTGACGCTTCAACTGGATACTCTGTGAGGTGGAGGGGACAGCTGGCAAAGTACCCGGCAAATGATGTGTCCACCAATTCTCAACCCTCCTTGAGGCTCAGGTAAATGCCTTCAGGACGATTTCTAGGGCCGCTTGACGGGAAGTTGCACTGGCACCAAGTATACAATCATAGGCTTTTCAAGATGGGGAAGGGGACTGAACACGTAGGCATTAAGAATTAAAGATAAAATAAGTGCAGGCAAGGAGGAAATCACATAAATGGAAAGATATTCCCATTTTTACAAGAAAAAACCAGCTTGAAGACACTTCAAAAGTCAGAAAGGCAAGCATCAGTTGATCAGCCAATAAGAAGAAGGAACCCAAAGGGTCCATCCCCCCTCTCCCTTACTCACAAAACTTGCCCTTAAGAAGAGTAACGCTTTATGGGGAAGGGAAGAAGGGAAAATAGGAGCCTACCTTTTATCCTCTTTATCATGGGATTAAACCAACATGAGCATGAAGAGTGGACAGTTGGGAAATACAGCAGAGACAAAGGATACCAACGTGTAGCGGTTGTTGTATCATAAGTCCTCGGAGGAGAGGCAAGCCAGTGAAACCTCAGTTGTGCATTTAGAGGGTGTATTATTGGACAAATGACAACTTCATCAATATGGAAGAGTAGAAGAAAAAGACTTAGGAAAGTAAATAGCCAAATTATTGCTCCTCCAGTTCTTCCTCATCCAATTCTTCCCCGCTTCCTATACCGTCTAAAATCTCCTCTCCTTTCGAGGATCCCACAGCTTTGCCTTGTTGAAGCAGCAGTGCTTTCAAGTCAGCTGAAATGGCGGAACTTAAAAGAGGAAGTCAAAGGGAGGGATTTATGGGGGAAGTTTAGGCGGAAACCGAGAGACCTAATGTCCACAAATTCCGCCCGCTGCATACACACCCTCACAAACAAGGCCGATGATCTGCCATTCATAACTTCCATGAATGCCACGCCACACTAGCTGCAGTTTAGCTCCAGGCACATAACTAACGCATACCGTGTTGACTGACAAGTCTTCCTGTGTCTGAAAAGTTTACTGCTATCGTAACCAGGGTTGAGGGATGTCAACCCTGGGAGCTACATATACGGCCGACTGATCTGTTGTGTGATTCCACGATAGCATCAGACATGCGTTTCACAAGCTGGATGAAACAACACACCAATCCCTCCAAGGAATCCGAGGTTACTTGCAATCCAGTCATCTCTGGGGTTAAAAAATAAGTCTCTTGTGATAGTTACGCCTTATGGATATTTCTGGAAGCGCCTTGGTTACAATCACTCCACCATCATTTTCAGGATTAGCAACATTGAGAGAATGAGAGGCGCCATCTGATCGTGCTTATGCGGACGGCGCTTCCGCCGTCCTGATGAGAAGGTAGAAATGCTGATTACGTAGTAGGATGCATTTTTTCAAATCTAGGGACGGGCCTCGAGACGACTCCCTACCCCTCCGAGAGGCATCACATTCATCACTTTAAAGGGAGAACAAGAGACCTATTAAATAATGGAGGCAATGTTGATTATGAAAACTTATCAAAACTACTTGAGCATTCACAAATGCTTGATGATTTCTATGCACACACACACACACGAAAAAAAACGTATACTTTTTTCGCAAAAGATCTCCCTGTGCCTCATCCATCAGTTATCTAAGTGCCCAAAAAGATGGGTCGAGAAGAAGTGTGGGGCGAAGGCAAGAGCTCCGCTTCAGAAGCGAGGCAAAAAGAAATGAGTGGGAAATCTCCCACCTCCAGAATGTCATCAAGGACAACACTGCGGAGGCTTCATTGGGCTCTAATCAAACGAAGTCGGTAATACATGTAATTTAAAAACTACGTTTCGAATGATACGCATGGTCCATTTGATGTCTGAGGCCTTCATATGCATGGGTATGGAAGGAAAAATCATGAAGTATACTCGCGAAATTTCTTGCACACAGGTGAAATTGACTTGCAGACATCAGCTCCACTTCCTCCATTTCCGAAAGAACAATCACAGATAGAACTCAAATTCTGTGTTTAAGTCTCACGATAGAAGTCGGGTCTGTATTGTTTTAAAAATGTTGGCACAGCATCACTTGATACCTGTCTTCTCGTAAACACGATACCAGAGTGAGTGTCAATGGAAAAATAGGACGCGGGCCCAAAAACCTATCTATCCACCGAAAGTTCCTTTTTTTCAGACACTAAGGACTGTTAATCAACAGAAACCAGTAGTGTATTTGTCGTCTTGGAGCAGGTCGCCATGCTACCGCCAACAATGCAGCCACTCCATTGTGGAATGGAGAAAGGCAGTGAACTGGCGAAAGGGACCATAGGGAGGAAGAAATTGCGGTCAATAAAAGTCCACGCATCTGAATGTAAAAGGAAAATTTATATCACCCAGTTACCAACATGAAGTTCGCTATCGCAGAAAACCCCTGAAAGTTTATTAGCATAGTTATTGCAAAGTAATCGCTAGAATAAATACGCAACCTATGTTTCAACAGTCATTTGATAAAATATGGAAAAAACCCACATGACTTCGTGTATTCCACATGGAGTTCACAACTCAAGCACAGAAATGCAAGATAATGTATTAAAAATACAAAGAACAATAACATAAAAGATGAGAGAATGGAAGCAAAGTAGTAACGGTTTGTTGGCCTTTCCGTCCCCGATTCTCCAGGCAAGGCACAAATAAGACAGTGCTCCACTTTTGCACCCAGTTTCGGCAGGGAATGCAAGCCGGACGCTGCTCTGCACATCTTCAATCTCGTCAACCAGAAAGATCCAAGACTTTCCAGGTACAATATTTCAGGCCAGCACCGACCTTCAAGTGCCCCAGGAACCCATTCGCATCCCAAATTAGACTTTCTCAGTCATTCTTCCTGTAGTCTCCATGTTTCCCTGGAAATCCATAGCGTTTTACCGAATCCACCCCAGCTTCCATTTGCGTAAACAGTAAACGCCTACGCAAGGACTCTTTAAAACAAACGCACGATTAGCGCCCACGAGGAGTGCCCAGTTAGCGCGTCAGCGCATAGCAGGTACATAAATAATGAGATGTAAAGAGAAAGTGACAACGGCAAGTGAATAAGAAGGGAAAGAAGTTTTGGGGCAAAAAATGATATAGAAGGCAAACTGATGCAAACGACATAAAAAAAGTCATGAGTGACAAATATATCCTACCGGAGTAATGCGAAAAGCCATATGGAAGGCGAGATTAGCGGTTGGAGTTGTTGGAAAATCATCGTCATCCATGCTGACGGAATAATAGTCCAGGAGAAAGCGACAAACTGTGGTGTAGGAAAGATCGCGGACGTGATTGCGATGAAGAAGAGTGGAGTAGAAAAGGGAATTAGCCTTTTCTTGAATATATGGAGCGTGCGCAGCCAATATACGAGCAAGGGGAAAACGAATAACAAACGCGACGCGAAGGTAATTGACAGCAGTCGTTGGTCGGTTGTACAGATTAACAAGCACAGTAATCGAGGTTTTGATAAAAAATTAGTGGAAAAGTAAAATGGAATAGGGAAATGTATCAATAAACAATAAATAAAGCCAAAACTATTAAAAGAGCTATATGTTAGTGCAGGGAAAAATGAAGCAAAATAAATAAGGAAGTAAGTAGTGGAAAAATACAATTGGATTTTGAAAGTAAAAGGTAAAATGTAAAGTAAATAAGGCAAAAAAGAAAAATGAAGCAGCAAATAGGCATTTGAAAGCAAAGTGGTGAAGGGAAGCAGGGAAGTTATGTAAAATGCAGATATAGCAATATGCAATACGATAGTGGTTTATCCCTCGGTTCTGGTGAGGCGCCACTTTTGTACTTCGAATAAACCCCTTCCACCTCGCTGGGTGGGTTGGCCTTTTGGGCCATGCCAATAGCCCAGGCACCTTCTTTGTGCTAAATACATACATTCTGCACGAGTATTGTGTTTTCTTTCATCTTAAGGGAGTCCTGGGACGCTACAGATACAAGAGCAGCAGCTTTGCCGCCGCTGCTGCTGCTGCTGCCGTATTCACTTACCACGCGTACGCATGCTGACAGCAAATGTGCTGCGGTGTGCGTGCGCATAATTTCCCGCGCCAAAGTCGCACACAACACACCTCACAATACGATGTAGGCATGGCAGCAGGTCTCACTCATCCATATCACACCCTTTCATAACACGCAATCCACGCTAATATTCATGTCCAATTTCGTGTGGAGGAAATTGCCACAGGCAGACAACTTTACTAATGCTGCGGATACACTCCACTCGCCTTCAGTAGAGCCTCTTTCAACCATCCCATCCGACAATTCCTGCCACAATACAGTCGACATCCCATTCGCCTCACACCGTTATTACTAATAACAATAACAATAATAATGCCCTATATGTTGCGTGACTTCACCTACGTGCATAGACTGCATTACGACATTTGACATCCCCTTGAAGTTGATTTGGTATGAGTAGGTGCATGTCGATGACAATAGACCTGAGGATTGACTGATGTCTATTTAAGTAGAGCTTCAACCAAACATCGGATAGCAAGAAATCATATGCTGCTATACGGATAGGCTGTGGAGCAGAAATGGAGTGCGGGAATCCCAGGCGTCGCAGTCATTAGTGTTTGCAATAACCGCGATTAGGCATAACCCTCAACCTCCTTTCGAATGCGCTCCATCACTATTCGTCACGTTGTCGTGGCAACCCGGATTCGCCTTGCACTGCATGTCGCATATGGCATGTGCGAATACACAAAGAACACAACGATGAAGTTCTAACTCGCATTTCGCTCTGGGGCCTAAAGCTACCGCCACGGTATAGGGCTGGGCCTACCCATTGGAGACACAATGACAAAAGTAGGCCTTAATCACAACCGAGCGGTTAGCATCCAACGTGTTGCACCAAAAATCTACATGAGCATACCTGTATGTAAATCTACGAATCAGGAGTAATGTCTTCGACAACAACAGCTTGTCAAAGTCGTGCAATGGCAGTGAACCTCAAGACCGCTCTCCCCCTCTAGCCTCTTGACATGCAATGACCTGGAATTATTAAGCTAGGCTGCATATGATCAATTTGGGGGCACTTCATTTGGAGTAAATGAGCGAATTCCCCGATGCGAACGCAGGCTTTCCCTTCTTGTAATAAAAGAGCGATCAACGCTTATGAAACCTAAAAGTGAGCATTTTAGTCGTCATTCTTCGACATCAGCCACACTATCTCTTGTTGACTGTAGTCAACAGAATCTGGTGTGTTCAAAGAAGTTTTCCGCGTTTTCTGCTTCTTTGTAGGTGTTATGAGATAGCTTTGTAGAACCTGCAAATACACGCACCTGGGCCTTCGGTGGGACATAGGAGGACCGGTAGGAGATAGACAAGCATACAAAAGTTGCGTGTTGTGTGCTGCATTTTTCGAATGGGGGAAGAAGTGAAAAGGACAAAGGATTGTGTCTGACCCTTGATCCATGGCCTACTTCTGTGCCTCCGTCCATTCACGCAATTGGTGATGCTGGAAGCAGATAGGCGAATATTTGATCAGCCCCTTTACCAAGTTTGTGGGGGAGACACGCTGTTGCAGGGCATCGCAGGCTGGCACAGTTATGCAAGTCTGCGTTTCAGTGGACTCAAGTCGGAGCAATAACGGCACAGGAGTAGAGTGTACGCCAAAATATAACTGCTGTTAAGGGTGGAAAATGCATAGAAAAGCAAAGGCTTTCGACAATTACCCTGTACAGAGCAAAACTAAGAGCAGCATTATTCGAGGCTTGAGTGTCAACCAAATAAAAGCAGTCTTGGCATAAGCGGCTGCTTTCAAGACAATTCCAGCATCCTTTAACATTGTGGCCATCCTACTTGACCGTATGAAGTACTCCTTTCTGCCGGCATTGTGCAACCGTGAGTTTATTTAGAATTGCTTCTTAAGTCCACAGTCTAGCCCTAAACATGGGTCGGCGATTACTGTGGCGTATGGAAACTCATCTTCACTCCATGTTAGATAACAGCCCACACATTGTACTGAAGTGTGGAGAGAAATGTGGCTGTCCGCCTAATTCACGTGAAGCCTTTCTTTCCCATCATTCGTTTCTCCTGCTTCTACGCATCTGCCTCAAGTTTTGCAAAGTCTGTTTATTTAATCCCACACTTTTGTTCCATCAACCAAACCCTTTTTAGTACTTCAGTACGCAAGAAATGCGACTGCACCCTAAAGAAAAGCAGATGCTGACTGAATCCTACCCAACCTTTAACCATGCTTATGGTTTGCATACACGCAGGCCAAGAATTCGCAAACGGTTATTTTTTACATTGTGCATCACTCTCGCTTCATTGACTTGGTTTCCTTTTCGCAGTCAAGGTATCTTCCACTCCCATCGTCAAAAAGCATGTCCAAGTCAGTTAGGCCACTATTACTCGGGCTAAAATGCAGAGCGCTTACACTACCCATTGAGCTGGGAGTCTCATAATCTGGCAGCTCAAGGTCGCCACCTTCCGCTAATTCGTCCATTCCACCGAGGTGCAACAGTTCTGGGTCAGGCTGCATAAAGTGACGGTCCTCGTACACCAAAGCGCGCCTGCTTCCGCCATCTGTAATGTGAGTTTCCCTATTTCAATCCACTCATTATTTCCTACGAGTTGCGGCTTCAAGGCAATGCTGATTGACTTACGTCAACTATTGCAGCTATCACTCAATTTACCTTCCATTGTAACCGCATGTTTGCCTTCCCGTCCTTACCTTTGCACTACCTGAGGGATATTGACTACCGGTCAAGTACAAAGCCAACCGTTGTCTCAGTCCCACCCATCGGGGTATGATTAAGGAACACTGCGGTGTGGACCTTGCAACAGTGCAATTCGGTTCGCAAGGCGGACAAGCCTGAAACATAGTCACTGGGTTCCTTAAATGCCCTCTCTTAACATCAGAGCCTCAAGGTATGAGGGCAGCGCAGAGCAGAGTAAGGGCGGCTGGTGCACACTCAAGGAACACTTGGATCGACTGTACAGGCCCCTACCAGCTCCAAAACATTGCAACTGCGTGAGATTCTTCATTACCCTACAAACCGGACATCTACACTCACTTTGCATCCTTGCAATTGGAGGGAACTACAGTCCTTATCATCCGTGGTACTGATGCAGGGAGATAATGACCGGAATACATACACGTGTGAGAATTTGCATGCTCAACAACTTTGAACAAGACGGAGTGCACTGCAACTGATGGCGAGGACAAATATGACTAAACATGACAAATATGTTGTTGGTGGCATTTATTACATCAGTGTGGGAAACGAAATCACGTTCAAGCATGTCCCAATCACCAGAGGGTGAATTGCAAGTTGCCTCAGACAAGGTAGCCCTGCTTGGTTTGACCTGTCGTGTGCCACGCGCTCACTGCAAAGAAGTTCGTTGTTTATCACCGTAGAGATCACTGTCTGACCAACAGGACAGACATCAGCAGTCCCTGGCCTCTTGAAGCACGATGCCACGTTCGGCGCAGATGCACTAACACCTTTGAAAATAACAGGAAAGTAATTCATCCAGGTCATTGGATTCTCTCACACACAGCCACGACATATCACGGCAATAATTCAGCCTACAGGAGGGGCTGGTTTTGTGGCAGTATCTACGACACACTTACAGCGATGGACTAGTATCACAGACAAGCAGTTTCTTATGTTAAGAGAATTTAACAAGGCCATGGCTACAAAAATACCTCCCACCTTCGCTTTTGGATAACCTACTCAGACTTCGCCTTCAGGATTTTCAAAGCAACTGCCTTACATATGCCTACCTGTTGTGGCACTGGAGAAATGGAATAAAGAACGCCAACCTTCCACAGTTTTATCTTCCATTCAGCAAATTGTTAAAGTTCTTAGCGTAAAAGTTACATTTAATGTTCTCACGTAATTTGACACCGCATGCATAATTTTTAATGCAATACTCAATGAACAATGCGTTCAGGCAGTCTATTAGCAATTTGAACACAGATCTTAAATCTTGTCTTTTTTGCAGTATTTTTGGCTCTGCGAAATCCCCACGGAACAAAATGCCGGTACTTGAAGAGCATGCTTTCTCCCCGTTTTAGAACAGCCTCATCAGAAATGCAATGGAGGTATTTTTGGGGATTGCACTATTTTATGCATCAAATATGTTAGATATGCAAGATAATCGCTTCTCGAGGCATCTTTCCCTCAGGAGCCAAGCAGAGAGGAGGGATATCATGCTATCCGCAGTGCAAATCGATGTCGATTCCTTGATTTGCGGTCTGGATGATGGCAAATATTCCACAAATGGAATGGAATTTAGTAGAAATCAACTCATACTGGAGGCAGGCGAACGACTGATTTTCCTCCAGCACTTGGAACGATCGAAGCAATCGCACACACTGTTCTGCGACTTTCGATTTGAAGATCACTTCTCGTTCTCCTTTTCCCACTCAAGTCATCCCAAATCCTAGCAAAAATGTGGACATCCATTTATAGGAAAAAAAGGGGACCAGGTAGGGAGGTGGGGGGAGGTGGGAAGAAAGGAGACAAAACTGTGAAGCAATTAATGCTGTTGGTCAGCGTTTCAATACTGCGCAATCGTCAAGGAGGCGCTACCGCCTTTTCCTCTGCCCTTCCTCCCAGTCTCGCCACACCCTTGTTTGAGGTCAATGAGGGACAGATTAAAGGTGATGCATCAAACGGGGAGGAGGAGAAAAAATAAGAAGAAATATACAACAAATTATTACTATTAGAGAAGAGAGAGCACACACATATGGAAGAGGCCAATAACTCCGCGAATTTCTTAAACAATGGCATTCCGAATTATCGTAGATGTAATGGAGATGGCAACCAGAGTAAAAGAATAAACGAATGTTGTAAAAAGCAAGGCTTTTAAAAGTCGAAAATGTGTGCACAACGAGAACTTCGGTGAACCGGGGGATTTTGAATACCCCCAGTTGATTCCATTCTAGCGTTTCAATTGGTTATTGACAAATTGACCAATCAGAACGAGAGGGGCTTGGCGGAAGGTCTAACGATGCAACGTTCGGAGAGAGAGGCTCGTAGAAACACTCATCAGTCCATCGGTATGATCCTCCCCTCATCTGAAAGCCTCGTTTCTCATCGGATTAGCCTGATAGATTGCATTCGGGCTTATCTTCTTTTACCGGCTACTTCCAAAAGTGCGGATAAATTGCTAGAGGAAGACTTCCTTCTTGCGTTGAGAATAGCTTTCAGGCATGTTTGATAGGAGTGAGCGATGAAAATAGGCATCTACGATGAAGTGGTCATTGGTTGAAGGTCGGGCACTAAGGTCAGCTAAGGCGTACAAAGAGTCAAAGGAAGTCAGCATCTGACATGACCCTCGGAGAAAAGTCACCATTCTGATGAGAATGAGGCAGGAGTGGAGACACTAATTCAACTCATCCCCTTGTCCATACTTGGTAGTCAACACACAGAGGCTGAAGGGAATAGTTCCCTAGGAAAAATGAGATGGAAAGGGGGATGACAAGGGCCAAAATTTCCAGGCTAGCTGAATGCACGGCATGAGAAGTACATTTCACCAGCGTCAAAACCTCCTGGTTTGTCGGCCCCACCCTCGCGTAACTACCCCAAAACTAGTTTTAAATCCCCAGAAATTTGCGTTTTTTCATGCCTAACTGCCGAGCCTTCTAAAGCGTGTCGTCAGAACTAACGATTTCGTGCGGTCATCCGGATTGGTCAGTTTCAAGGTGAAAACAGGGCCAAGGCCAACCGAAGTGGCCTAGGTAGGGTGGAATGCGATCACTCTCCATTGAAGGCGACATGAAGTTGTTGATATTTGGTGTGAGCTGGAACTGTGTTGAGTTTCCTACCGTCTTTATGGATAGCTCGCCTCATTCGCCTCCGCGTCGTATTTCGTCGGTCCAAGGGGAGAAAAAAAAATTAAACGTTTCGCCTAGAGTGAAATTTACCTAGTCAGTAGGCAATGCAACAACCAGGTAAGTAATCGAGGCGTCTAGATTGGAAAATACCACACAGTGCCTAGGCGGTAGGCAGCTCTAGCAGGGCAGGCGGAAGGGGGCGGAGGAGGGCTGACTGGAGTGCTAATTATTAAAAGTGCATTAATTAGGGCCACCAATTTCCTCCTCGTCATCGACGCCATGCGGTTTTGGGAGATGCGTGTCCAGCTGCAACAAGGGCTCAACAAAACCGCGAGCATTATGGTATAACTGATAAAAATCGCCGCCATGGTGACAAGCTTTGGCGTCACACAAACACACACGTCCAGTTGGTTAGCCAGTCAGTCACCTGGCCAGCTAGATATGGAGGGTGCCATGCAACCTCTTATGCTCCCCTGCACTGTGCTTGTGTGTGTGTGTGTGTGTGTGTGTCAAGACTTTAAGGCCTTCCCTGCTCCCTCCCTCCCTCCCTCCACTTTATGCGTGAGTGAAGGGAACAACTCATGCAGTGGAATCTGCCACTGGGAGGGAGAAATGAGAGAACTTTCTTTTCCCCCTTTAACTAACTGTGAGTTGACGCTTCAACTGGATACTCTGTGAGGTGGAGGGGACAGCTGGCAAAGTACCCGGCAAATGATGTGTCCACCAATTCTCAACCCTCCTTGAGGCTCAGGTAAATGCCTTCAGGACGATTTCTAGGGCCGCTTGACGGGAAGTTGCACTGGCACCAAGTATACAATCATAGGCTTTTCAAGATGAGGAAGGGGACTGAACACGTAGGCATTAAGAATTAAAGATAAAATAAGTGCAGGCAAGGAGGAAATCACATAAATGGAAAGATATTCCCATTTTTACGAGAAAAAACCAGCTTGAAGACACTTCAAAAGTCAGAAAGGCAAGCATCAGTTGATCAGCCAATAAGAAGAAGGAACCCAAAGGGTCCATCCCCCCTCTCCCTTACTCACAAAACTTGCCCTTAAGAAGAGTAACGCTTTATGGGGAAGGGAAGAAGGGAAAATAGGAGCCTACCTTTTATCCTCTTTATCATGGGATTAAACCAACATGAGCATGAAGAGTGGACAGTTGGGAAATACAGCAGAGACAAAGGATACCAACGTGTAGCGGTTGTTGTATCATAAGTCCTCGGAGGAGAGGCAAGCCAGTGAAACCTCAGTTGTGCATTTAGAGGGTGTATTATTGCACAAATGACAACTTCATCAATATGGAAGAGTAGAAGAAAAAGACTTAGGAAAGTAAATAGCCAAATTATTGCTCCTCCAGTTCTTCCTCATCCAATTCTTCCCCGCTTCCTATACCGTCTAAAATCTCCTCTCCTTTCGAGGATCCCACAGCTTTGCCTTGTTGAAGCAGCAGTGCCTTCAAGTCAGCTGAAATGGCGGAACTTAAAAGAGGAAGTCAAAGGGAGGGATTTATGGGGGAAGTTTAGGCGGAAACCGAGAGACCTAATGTCCACAAATTCCGCCCGCTGCATACACACCCTCACAAACAAGGCCGATGATCTGCCATTCATAACTTCCATGAATACCACGCCACACTAGCTGCAGTTTAGCTCCAGGCACATAACTAACGCATACCGTGTTGATTGACAAGTCTTCCTGTGTCTGAAAAGTTTACTGCTATCGTAACCAGGGTTGAGGGATGTCAACCCTGGGAGCTACATATACGGCCGACTGATCTGTTGTGTGATTCCACGATAGCATCAGACATGCGTTTCACAAGCTGGATGAAACAACACACCAATCCCTCCAAGGAATCCGAGGTTACTTGCAATCCAGTCATCTCTGGGGTTAAAAAATAAGTCTCTTGTGATAGTTACGCCTTATGGATATTTCTGGAAGCGCCTTGGTTACAATCACTCCACCATCATTTTCAGGATTAGCAACATTGAGAGAATGAGAGGCGCCATCTGATCGTGCTTATGCGGACGGCGCTTCCGCCGTCCTGATGAGAAGGTAGAAATGCTGATTACGTAGTAGGATGCATTTTTTCAAATCTAGGGACGGGCCTCGAGACGACTCCCTACCCCTCCGAGAGGCATCACATTCATCATTTTAAAGGGAGAACAAGAGACCTATTAAATAATGGAGGCAATGTTGATTATGAAAACTTATCAAAACTACTTGAGCATTCACAAATGCTTGATGATTTCTATGCACACACACACACACACACGAAAAAAAACGTATACTTTTTTCCAAAAGATCTCCCCTCTGCCTCATCCATCAGTTATCCAAGTGCCCAAAAAGATGGGTCGAGAAGAAGTGTGGGGCGAAGGCAAGAGCTCCGCTTCAGAAGCGAGGCAAAAAGAAATGAGTGGGAAATCTCCCACCTCCAGAATCTCATCAAGGACAACACTGCGGAGGCTTCATTTGGCTCTAATCAAACGAAATCGCTAATACATTTAATTTAAAAACTACGTTTCGAAT
>LN902848.1:6150821-6154546 GCA_000469725.3 Echinococcus multilocularis | reverse complement strand
ATAGTAATAATTTGTTGTATATTTCTTCTTATTTTTTCTCCTCCTCCCCGTTTGATGCATCACCTTTAATCTGTCCCTCATTGACCTCAAACAAGGGTGTGGCGAGACTGGGAGGAAGGGCAGAGGAAAAGGCGGTAGCGCCTCCTTGACGATTGCGCAGTATTGAAACGCTGACCAACAGCATTAATTGCTTCACAGTTTTGTCTCCTTTCTTCCCACCTCCCCCCACCTCCCTACCTGGTCCCCTTTTTTTCCTATAAATGGATGTCCACATTGTTGCTAGGATTTGGGATGACTTGAGTGGGAAAAGGAGAACGAGAAGTGATCTTCAAATCGAAAGTCGCAGAACAGTGTGTGCGATTGCTTCGATCGTTCCAAGTGCTGGAGGAAAATCAGTCGTTCGCCTGCCTCCAGTATGAGTTGATTTCTACTAAATTCCATTCCATTTGTGGAATATTTGCCATCATCCAGACCGCAAATCAAGGAATCGACATCGATTTGCACTGCGGATAGCATGATATCCCTCCTCTCTGCTTGGCTCCTGAGGGAAAGATGCCTCGAGAAGCGATTATCTTACATATCTAACATATTTGATGCATAAAATAGTGCAATCCCCAAAAAAACCTCCATTGCATTTCTGATGAGGCTGTTCTAAAACGGGGAGAAAGCATGCTCTTCAAGTACCGGCATTTTGTTCCGTGGGGATTTCGCAGAGCCAAAAATACTGCAAAAAAGACAAGATTTAAGATCTGTGTTCAAATTGCTAATAGACTGCCTGAACGCATTGTTCATTGAGTATTGCATTAAAAATTATGTATGCGGTGTCAAATTACCTGAGAACATTACATGTAACTTTTACGCTAAGAACTTTAACAATTTGCTGAATGGAAGATAAAACTGTGGAAGGTTGGCGTTCTTTATTCCATTTCTTCAGTGCCACAACAGGTAGGCATATGTAAGGCAGTTGCTTTGAAAATCCTGAAGGCGAAGTCTGAGTAGGTTATCCAAAAGCGAAGGTGGGAGGTATTTTTGTAGCCATGGCCTTGTTAAATTCTCTTAACATAAGAAACTGCTTGTCTGTGATACTAGTGTGTCGTAGATACTGCCACAAAACCAGCCCCTCCTGTAGGCTGAATTATTGCCGTGATATGTCGTGGCTGTGTGTGAGAGAATCCAATGACCTGGATGAATTACTTTCCTGTTATTTCAAAGGTGTTAGTGCATCTGCGCCGAACGTGGCATCGTGCTTCAAGAGGCCAGGGACTGCTGATGTCTGTCCTGTTGGTCAGACAGTGATCTCTACGGTGATAAACAACGAACTTCTTTGCAGTGAGCGCGTGGCACACGACAGGTCAAACCAAGCAGGGCTACCTTGTCTGAGGCAACTTGCAATTCACCCTCTGGTGATTGGGACATGCTTGAACGTGATTTCGTTTCCCACACTGATGTAATAAATGCCACCAACAACATATTTGTCATGTTTAGTCATATTTGTCCTCGCCATCAGTTGCAGTGCACTCCGTCTTGTTCAAAGTTGTTGAGCATGCAAATTCTCACACGTGTATGTTTTCCGGTCATTATCTCCCTGCATCAGTACCACGGATGATAAGGACTGTAGTTCCCTCCAATTGCAAGGATGCAAAGTGAGTGTAGATGTCCGGTTTGTAGGGTAATGAAGAATCTCACGCAGTTGCAATGTTTTGGAGCTGGTAGGGGCCTGTACAGTCGATCCAAGTGTTCCTTGAGTGTGCACCAGCCGCCCTTACTCTGCTCTGCGCTGCCCTCATACCTTGAGGCTCTGATGTTAAGAGAGGGCATTTAAGGAACCCAGTGACTATGTTTCAGGCTTGTCCGCCTTGCGAACCGAATTGCACTGTTGCAAGGTCCACACCGCAGTGTTCCTTAATCATACCCCGATGGGTGGGACTGAGACAACGGTTGGCTTTGTACTTGACCGGTAGTCAATATCCCTCAGGTAGTGCAAAGGTAAGGACGGGAAGGCAAACATGCGGTTACAATGGAAGGTAAATTGAGTGATAGCTGCAATAGTTGACGTAAGTCAATCAGCATTGCCTTGAAGCCGCAACTCGTAGGAAATAATGAGTGGATTGAAATAGGGAAACTCACATTACAGATGGCGGAAGCAGGCGCGCTTTGGTGTACGAGGACCGTCACTTTATGCAGCCTGACCCAGAACTGTTGCACCTCGGTGGAATGGACGAATTAGCGGAAGGTGGCGACCTTGAGCTGCCAGATTATGAGACTCCCAGCTCAATGGGTAGTGTAAGCGCTCTGCATTTTAGCCCGAGTAATAGTGGCCTAACTGACTTGGACATGCTTTTTGACGATGGGAGTGGAAGATACCTTGACTGCGAAAGGGAAACCAAGTCAATGAAGCGAGAGTGATGCACAATGTAAAAAATAACCGTTTGCGAATTCTTGGCCTGCGTGTATGCAAACCATAAGCATGGTTAAAGGTTGGGTAGGATTCAGTCAGCATCTGCTTTTCTTTAGGGTGCAGTCGCATTTCTTGCGTACTGAAGTACTAAAAAGGGTTTGGTTGATGGAACAAAAATGTGGGATTAAATAAACAGACTTTGCAAAACTTGAGGCAGATGCGTAGAAGCAGGAGAAACGAATGATGGGAAAGAAAGGCTTCACGTGAATTAGGCGGACAGCCACATTTCTCTCCACACTTCAGTACAATGTGTGGGCTGTTATCTAACATGGAGTGAAGATGAGTTTCCATACGCCACAGTAATCGCCGACCCATGTTTAGGGCTAGACTGTGGACTTAAGAAGCAATTCTAAATGAACTCACGGTTGCACAATGCCGGCAGAAAGGAGTACTTCATACGGTCAAGTAGGATGGCCACAATGTTAAAGGATGCTGGAATTGTCTTGAAAGCAGCCGCTTATGCCAAGACTGCTTTTATTTGGTTGACACTCAAGCCTCGAATAATGCTGCTCTTAGTTTTGCTCTGTACAGGGTAATTGTCGAAAGCCTTTGCTTTTCTATGCATTTTCCACCCTTAACAGCAGTTATATTTTGGCGTACACTCTACTCCTGTGCCGTTATTGCTCCGACTTGAGTCCACTGAAACGCAGACTTGCATAACTGTGCCAGCCTGAGATGCCCTGCAACAGCGTGTCTCCCCCACAAACTTGGTAAAGGCGCTGATCAAATATTCGCCTATCTGCTTCCAGCATCACCAATTGCGTGAATGGACGGAGGCACAGAAGTAGGCCATGGATCAAGGGTCAGACACAATCCTTTGTCCTTTTCACTTCTTCCCCCATTCGAAAAATGCAGCACAAAACACGCAACTTTTGTATGCTTGTCTATCTCCTACCGGTCCTCCTATGTCCCACCGAAGGCCCAGGTGCGTGTATTTGCAGGTTCTACAAAGCTATCTCATAACACCTACAAAGAAGCAGAAAACGCGGAAAACTTCTTTGAACACACCAGATTCTGTTGACTACAGTCAACAAGAGATAGTGTGGCTGATGTCGAAGAATGACGACTAAAATGCTCACTTTTAGGTTTCATAAGCGTTGATCGCTCTTTTATTACAAGAAGGGAAAGCCTGCGTTCGCATCGGGGAATTCGCTCATTTACTCCAAATGAAGTGCCCCCAAATTGATCATATGCAGCCTAGCTTAATAATTCCAGGTCATTGCATGTCAAGAGGCTAGAGGGGGAGAGCGGTCTTGAGGTTCACTGC
>LN902848.1:6043321-6145821 GCA_000469725.3 Echinococcus multilocularis | reverse complement strand
GCCCGCACCAGCCTGGCCTGGCCGGCCGCACGCCAACAGCAGGATCTCACCTCGCCGCATCGCACCGCGCGCGTACGACGCAGACTTCACTTTCACTACGCCTCGGGGTCTCGAGCACACCCTTTGACTCGCACACATGTTAAACTCCCTGGTCCGTGTTTCAAGACGGGTCAGGTGGCTAGTCTACCACCGCACCACCGACTATCCCACCCCCGGTACCCCATGCACTCGAGGCAACGCGAAGCCGCCCACCGTGACACGCGACGACGGACCACCGGCGAGCCCGCATTCTGCAGGCAACACGGCAGCCACGCCCCACGCCGACCAACAGCCGCGCGCCCCGCTCCACTGCACCTGTGACGTGCGTGCCGGGTACCCTTACCGCTCGTGCGAACGAGCGAGCGAATGAGGCGGATAAAACCGATGCCCTGCACAGTCACCTACACCACCGCAGCCCGCCAAGCCACCAACAGTGCGGTCACAGCACAGCAGACAACAGCAGCTCGTTGACAGGAAGCGCACGATAGCACGCGGCAACACCGCAGCACCACCGCGCCGTCCGCTCACCTATCCGCGATCCTGCCCACCTGACCCATCCACCCCACCCACCTGTCCGTCAGCCGGCCGGCCGGCCAGCCAGCCAGTCAGCGTGTAGCCACCACGTCAACGCNAACCGAGCGACGGGGAGCAGGAGGAGGAGGAGGAGAGGAGGAGGAGAAGGACTACCAGGTGGGCACGACTCGACCACGGCAGACTGGCAACCCCACCGGTCGTGGTGTTCGCCACGGAGAAAGTGCACTGACTGCAAGGCCCACGGGCGAGTGGCATGCTCCGGCGCCCGTCCGACACGCATAGCACAGACCACAACCTCGCATCCACCGACCACTCACACCACCCCGCCCTCCGCATATTCACGCACGCACCACACCCACCCATCCACCAGCCCACCCACCTCAGCAGAGATGGGCGCACACAGGCGGACAGATAGATAGATGGGCAGACAGACAGATAGAATAGGCGGCGGCGTGGTGAAGGCGAAACAGTGGCCCGCGATCGCAGTCATGCTCCGCTCCCCCACAAGGAGCAGACCACCGCCTCTCCCCGGCCCATTAACGGTGACGCACTAGGCGCGCACACTACACTGCAGCCAGCTGAGTCCTCCCGGCTAGCAGCTTGACGCCACCCGCTTACCTGCACGCGGTTTCACGCACTCTTTACTCTCTCTTCAGAGTACTTTTCAACTTTCCCTCACGGTACTTGTCCGCTATCGGACTCGTGCCTGTATTTAGCCTTGGATGGAGTTTACCACCCACTTTGGGCTGCAATCTCAAACAACCCGACTCCTGAGCCGGCCTGGTGAACCGCCTCACCTGCCTGAGCCCCCACTCCTACGGGCCTATCACCCTCTATGGGCCACATTCACTCACAACCATACTCAATGCTGGACTTGGAGTGGAGCGGCGGTCCCGCCAGCCAACCCGCACACCACATGGCCTACCGACAAACCTGCCGCAGGCTTCGGCACTGGGCTTCTCCCTCTTCACTCGCCGTTACTGAGGGAATCCTGGTTGGTTTCTTCTCCTCCGCTTATTGATATGCTTAAGTTCAGCGGGTACCCACCCCTGATCCGAGGTCAGAAAACGAGTCGACGCGGGCGGGCCAGGCGAGCGGGGCGGGGCAGGGCGGGGCGTGACGGACGCGACGTGACGCGCACCCCCCATCCATCGCATTACACCTGCAACGCAGCACAACGATGCAGGCGCCTGCGCCGGGCGAGGGAAGATATCACGCCCCATTCACAATCCACTTAACGCGTGCAACATGCCCACATTCACGCACACACACACACCTGCCCATTCGCGCACTGGGCCACGGTCCGTGGACTGCGAAGACTGCAACCGCATCACCACCCGCCAACCTACTGGCGCAACTGGCGTGCACACGCATCATCACCACAGCACAGCGCAACGGCTGACCGCACCGCGCTCACTGCAGCACCACAACCGCAAACTCCACACCACCGCCAGCACACCTAGTGAGAAGCCACGCCAGTCCGCTCCGTGAGCCGGCCAACCGGCACACACTCCACCCACCGCGCGCCACGGCACGGGACAGCACGGCACTCCCCCCAGCCACCGCTCATTGCACACAGTGATGGCCTATAAGCCGACGCTCGGACAGACGTGGCCACAGGCAAGCCTATGGCCGCAATATGCGTTCAAGATGTCGACGTTCATAGCAGTCTGCGATTCACATTAATTCACACAGTTGGCTGCACTCTTCATCGACGCACGAGCCAAGTGATCCACCGCGCACAGTTAGTGATTCACTCCCATCCACCATCAGCCCATCAGACCGCCAAGCCGCACAGCCTACAAGGAGCAGCACGCCTCAGCCGCGTCTGCTGAGAAGTCAACATCATCAACAACTGCAGCAACAGTAGCAGCAGCATAAAGCAACGCAAAACAGCAGCCACACATGTGACACCACAACCCAACCACACGACACATGACGGGGCGCGGACACGCACGCGGCCACACCACTGGCATTGCCGCCGCCGCAGCGGTCCAGACATCTTATGCCTCGCACACACGTGCATGCATGTGCACTCCTCTGCCGCCCCGGTGTGGACCGGTCCCGTGCCACTGCAACAGCAGCATCCACCACACCACCACCACCACCACCAAATGGCACAAACTACTGCAGCACTGCAGCGAGACGGGCACACCCCATCTCTCATTCCAGGCTGAAGGCAGACCAGGCACCCCATCGCAGCGATAACAACCACCCTTATACGGTAGCAACGGCACCAACCACCGCTGCCAGCGATAGCCCAGCCAGCTACCCACCCAGTGGATAGGACCGGCCACAGGCACATGAGGAACGTGTAATGATCCTTCCGCAGGTTCACCTACGGAAACCTTGTTACGACTTTTACTTCCTCTAAATGACCAAGTTCGGTCGTCTTCTCGGCGACTGCAGGACAGCGACCTTCCGGCAGCTGCCACAATGACGCCGATCCAAGGATCTCACTAAGCCATTCAATCGGTAGTAGCGACGGGCGGTGTGTACAAAGGGCAGGGACGTAATCAGCGCAAGCTTATGACTTGCACTTACTAGGAATTCCTCGTTCACGGGGAACAATTCCAAGCCCCGATCCCTGTCACGACGGTGATTGACCAGTTTGCCCAACCCTCTCGGGCCAGAAGGTCCCACTCGTTGACACCGTCATTGTAGCGCGCGTGCGGCCCCGGACATCTAAGGGCATCACAGACCTGTTATTGCTCTATCTCGCGCGGCTTCTCCCGCTTGTCCCTCTAAGAAGTATACACTCGCGCCGCACCCGCGGGCCAACGCCAAACTAACCAACCACGGGCGTGAACCTGCAACCTCGCCCACCCCACCCCACCCCACCACCCTCACACGAAGAAGTGCAGGAGGGGAGGAGAGGAGAGGAGAGGGCAAGAGCGCAAACCGCGCACCCACGGCAGACGGCATCGTCCAACGTCACCCACGCGGGCGCAGTGGACGAACGCACTAATTAGCAGGCTGGAGTCTCGTTCGTTATCGGAATTAACCAGACAAATCGCTCCACCAACTAAGAACGGCCATGCACCACCAACCACCAAATCAAGAAAGAGCTCTCAATCTGTCAATCCTCACAGTGTCCGGCCCGGGTGAGTTTTCCCGTGTTGAGTCAAATTAAGCCGCAGGCTCCACTCCTGGTGGTGCCCTTCCGTCAATTCCTTTAAGTTTCAGCTTTGCAACCATACTTCCCCCGGAACCCAAACACTTAACGGTTTCCCGGCGACTGCCCGTGGGGAAGGCAACATCACTACCACCACGGATCGTCAGTTGGCATCGTTTATGGTCAGAACTAGGACGGTATCTGATCGTCTTCGAGCCTCTGACTTTCGCTCATGGCCAATGAAAACATGCTTGACGAATGCCTTCGCTTTAGTTTGTCTGGCTACGGTCCATGAATTTCACCTCTAGCGCAGCCATACAAACGCCCCCGCCTGTCTCTTTTGATCATTACTTCGGATCCGAAAACCAACGAAATAGAACCGAAGTCCTCTTCCATTATTCCATGCAAAACTCTGCAGGCAACATCGGCCTGACTTGAGCACTCAAATTTGTTCAAAGTAAACGTGCCATCCGCCCGCAGACACCCAATCAAGGGCATCCAGAGGCATGTGGACGAGCCGACAGGCCCCGCAGCGCGTGCAGAGCACCGCCCAACACCCGCCCACACCTGCGGCGACTACACCACAGACATGGCTTACAGGCGACACCACCACCTTGTCGGCTTGACGCGACAGTGCTTGCTCATGGCCACGACTGCACAGCCACCCCAACGCCGCAGGCGAACATGCGAGCCAGCTCACCAATCGGCCAGCAAGAGAGCGAACGAGCGAGCAAAGAGCAGACCAGCTGGTCAACCAACCAACCAACCAACCACCCTACCGCAACAAACGCCACCCCACCAGCCCAACTACTGACCGGCCCACCAACATGCAGGCGCCGAGGCAACCGCGCACCGACGACCACACACCCGCCGCTCAATCACCAACAGGCAACAATGCCACCGAGATCCAGCTACGAGCTTTTTAACTGCAGCAACTTTAATATACGCTATTGGAGCTGGAGTTACCGCGGCTGCTGGCACCAGACTTGCCCTCCAATTGATCCTCGTGAAGGGGTTTAGAGTCCACTCATTCCGATTACGGAGCCTCTTGAAGGAGTCCCGCATCGGTATTTTTCGTCACCACCTCCCCGTGCCGGGAGTGGGTAATTTGCGCGCCTGCTGCCTCCCTTGGAAGTGGTAGCCGTTTCTCAGGCTCCCTCTCCGGAATCGAACCCTGATTCCCCGTTACCCGTCGCCACCATGGTAGGCAGGTCACCTACCATCGAAAGTTGATAGGGCAGACATTTGAAGGACCCGTCGCCGACTCAGCGCCGACTGCGATCTGTAACAATTATCCAGAGTCACCAGAAGTGAGTGTCACAACGCACGCCACGTCCACCTCGCAGTGGGCCGCACACGCACAGTTGGTTGGTTGGCTTCTGGTCTAATAAGTGCACCCATCCCCCACCGCACGCAAGCAAGCAGGGTCAGGGCATCGAGGCATGTATTAGCTCTAGAGTTATTACAGTTATCCATCTAACGGGCACGATCCAATAAACCATAGCTGATTTAATGAGCCATTCGCGGTCTCACCGTATTAAGGCCTGAACTGAGACATGCATGGCTTAATCTTTGAGACAAGCATATGACTACTGGCAGGATCAACCAGGTACTTCTCGCACCGCCATCTCCTCCGGCGGCAGCAACAGCAACCCACTGACTCACTGCCTCGCCGCCGAATAGGCCAACGTGGCAGTGTGTGAGCGAAGGAGCGGGCGGGCGGGCGAGCAACCAAATGCGAAACCCACTGCACGTTGCACGCACACAGGCCCGCGACGTAGCTCGCTCACACGCAGAGCCAGCACCACCCGCCCACATGGGCACCCGCACACCCACGCACGCACACGCGTGTGCATCGCATCCCTCCAGGACAGCGAGCACAACAGCACAAGGCACCAAAATCCGCATGCCACGCAGACAACCACGCCACGGCTCCCGTGGCTAGACCGCACCGGCCCGGCCCAGCCCAGCACCGCCGTCCAGTCCACTGACATCAACACCACCAGGCACAATGCGTCTGCCGCCGCCGCCGCCGTGCCCACAGACCCGGCACAGCAGCACACACAGGCCTGCGCCCACCCTCATGCACACACAAGTGAGCCCAACAAAACCCACCACCCCTCTGGCAGCCGACCCACTTGCCCTGCACAGGACAAGCCAACCACCACCACTAAACGTGGCACAGGGGGCTGCCCCACGCGCATGCCAGCCTACAGCAACACAGGCGGCAGGCAGGCAGCATAGCGCGCACAAGCACACCCCAACCGCCGGGCGCTTGCCGCCGAACCGACGACCAACCATGCGCTGGCCCGACCCCCCAATGCACAGACCACAGGCACCAACAACCGACTACCCGCGCGCACACAGGGCGCAGAAGTGGAGGAAGAAGCACAAGGCGCAGATTAACGCGCCTCAAATGCCCGCCACCGCCACCACCAACATCCCAACAAGCACAAAAGGCCACCATCATAACCGCCTGATACACCGTTGCCGGCACGCGCCACATGCGCCGGTACAGTCGCTCGACCGCCTCACCCTGCGCAAAAACGCGCTACCACAACACCAACAGCAGCACACCTCGCTGCCATTTGCGTGCAGCGCAAACGCTACGGGACGGCCAACTCCAAAAAGAACACGGCACCGGCCTTAGCAACGGCAACAAATCAAGGCTAGCGCCACTAATCGTTGAGTGCGACCAAGGTAAGACGTTGCCGGAATCGCCGCCAGACCTCCTCACAGTCATGCATACGCCTTGACCACAGAGGCAGCGTCGCAGATGGCACCAAAGCACTGCCAAATGCCATCTGCGGCGCCGCAAAAAAAAGCACACATCATGGTACGTTATCGCACCACCTCTAATCGACGTATCCTCGCCAAAAAAGAAAACAAACCAATTCTTCACCAGCAAGAAAAAAGACCATCACTCCTATGCTTAGATTGAATTCTTACAATAACATGACTACTTATATCAATTTAAGGCTGCCGCATATTCATTAATTTGAAGTCTTAACAATAACGACTCAGGAGAAAGAAGGCCAACTCACATAATGCTTGATCTACATACAAAGATTTAAGGCCAAAAGGAGGCAAAGTGACGCAATACAAGGTAGAATAATGTAGGCATAGAGATATGCGCGGGATAAGAAGGAAAGAAATGGGAGGCATTTGTGAAAATCAGGCTAACACGGGGTGGTGCACTGATGTAAAGACACGCCTTCATGCACGGAAATTAGCCTATCCGTAAGGCGGCGCACAAAATAATGTGTGCATCTCAGGATTTCTGGCTATCCATCCGTTGGTTGAATAAAGCTCTACTTAAACACATTTCCGTCTATAAGCAGGTCTATGCCATCAACATCATACCTGCTTAAATGGATTCAAGGCTAACGAGATGCCGAAAGTCGTGTTGAAGCCTAGGCATGTCGATTCGACGGCAGTAAAGTGACGCAACTCATAAAGCGGCCGAACACCCGCGCTCGAGCGCCACAGTAGGGCAACAAGCAGTAACGAATGCAGACAGGACCCACCTCACTTTCCATGTTTGTTGAGACGTTATTTCACGCGCTTGCCATGCTTCACCTCAATGTGCCACACGTACCAACCTGCCCTTACACCACAAACGCGATGACATCGAAGCAACGACGCGGCACTTACCATCGCTACCCACCATTCTGGGTCAGCTGCGACTCCAACGCTGATAGTGTGCGAAGTAGTTGAACCGCAGTCGAGCAGCGGTCTCAGCAGTACACTCTCAACCAAACACTCAATCCCTGACATGGCTGCCTGCCAAGCATCTGCTGCATGCGTCCACGACCACATACACGGCATGCATGTAGCATCCCCAACATCCTGCCTCAGTCCGACAACACACCCGCCACCATCAACTCGCAGACATTCGGGAAAAAAACACCAACTGCTTCACTTTCAAGCAATCACATGGGTGTTTAGCGACAATTGCACAGCCTTCCACTTCCTAGGCGACACAACCCCAACCACATGCAATCAACAAGGCATCCGGGTTGTGGGGGGTGCTTTCGCATCTCTCCTCCGAAGCAGACTGACTCTATCAGCCACCATCTCCACTACAAACGTCTCGCACCACATCGCAACCACGGAGGGTACAATCTCCCCATCTCCGCGCGATCGAAAAAATAAGCCCATAATGTACACCGCTAATGACCTACAAACAGGCGCCAGTCGACATCAGTAATACTTCGTCTGGTAATAATCCAAAGGCCATCATTGCGTCCCAATACATTGCCGCTATAGCCCCCAAAATATTACCTCAAAGCCATACTCATCCCAAAAATTCGACCACACACTCGTAGATCACAAATATCGTCATTTCCCGAGGCCGTTCAACAATACAAACACTCAACAGCACTTTAAGGTCAACTTCAAAACAGCTTCAGTGCCATCGCCCAAGCCAACTTGTGGTACTTAATCGCTTTACTCATGAAGCTGAACCAAATAGCCTCCAATACCATTCAAATTAACAATCCCACACCGGATGGCAATGATTACATAATGTACTTACCTCAAGTCTTCACCATCGTCGAGACAAACGACCTTCATCACAGTCAACTGCCGAGAAATGCCCACAATTCCGCAGAAGTACTGCAGATGCAAGTGAGGCTTTCAGGACCCTCGTCACACTCTTCCAAATGGAAAAGCCGCATCCATGGTATGTCACAATGACACAATGTCCCCCAACTCCCAAAATTGGCAGATACGATAGAGTAGGCAGCCCGGTCCGTTATTCCATAGTTGAGGATTCCTAACTTCCTTCACCCTGGGCAAATTAGCCGTTGACAATCCACGTTGGCGATTGTCCAAATGCACCAACAAAGAGGTTGGTTACGCATTATCTGCCCCTCACAGCTGTCATCAGTGGACTCCCGACCCGCCAGACTCCAATTGTCCTCCAGCAGAAACGAAACACTCCTGCCACAAATCCAAGTCAAGACTGCTGCCTGCCAAAGCAGAAAAATGTGAGTTGGATACAAACACTCCAGAGCCCCAGGTAGTGATGAAAGTCGATTCTTCACCCCACTCAATACAGACGAATTCGGCAATCGCAATACAAGATGGCTAGATCTCTTGAGTCCCGTATTTCTCATGTGCAAACACCAGGTGAAATGCAAGCGGCTCCCCAGGGGATAAGATCGCCGATTTTCGACCACAAGTTTGCCATTATTGGACGACTCCGAACATTACGTTGATGCTGCGATATACATTCCACAAGCCTCCACACAAACATTCCACGTCTCTTACGTCAACGCTTTGTCGGCACTTCACCTCATAGCCCGAAGAAAGTGGCACACTACGTGGTGCATCGAGCCTGGCCTAGCTCTTCATGTGACAACTAGAAAGTGCCAATGCCCTACCTTCTAAAGGACGACATCTCAAGCAGGAACAGCCAAATGGATGTTGAATTTGCCTTCGCGCACAAAACTCTCACAAGCTTCAGCAGTGCTCAGTCTAAACCGGATTCAATAACAGCGAAATCACTATTACCTGAAAACTTGACACCCACTCGCTCACCACATATGAACAAGTCATATGAGAAAACGATTTATGAGGGCAATAAAGCTAACGATGACGACGGCAAAATGACGAAACCCACCACACCTGAACTCCGCACCAACCTCAGTTTTATTCGGCTTATCGGCGCATTCAAACAAGGGTGTAAATCATTCCATTCTATGTAGCTAACTTATAAGCAAAATGTGTATTCAATCCGATAAGTAGATGCAATTTTGTAAAATGGCACTTTCGCTGCAAGAAATGTTTATCAAGTGAAATAGCATGCTAAGCACTAGTGTAGCAGCTCCATTATAAATGCACAAGATTGGAAAAAATACTAGTTGAAACCGCTCAAATACCACCAAATTTGAACAAAAGATGTAACTACAGAAGGTGTAAGCGTGTACCATTAAGTCCTTCCCATAAGAATCGTCCCAAATAAGTGCCCCTTAAAGTGTCGCTTGAAAAGCGTCTATTGATTTACCACAATGAGAGGGCTCGAAATCAGTAAAGTACAAAGTAGACCTAAGTCTCTGACTTAGAAGATCGTTCAATCATTTCTCGTCGTCACTTCAATTACTACACGATAATGCCAAAAATACTGCAAAAAAGACAAGATTTAAGATCTGTGTTCAAATTGCTAATAGACTGCCTGAACGCATTGTTCATTGAGTATTGCATTAAAAATTATGTATGCGGTGTCAAATTACCTGAGAACATTAAATGTAACTTTTACGCTAAGAACTTTAACAATTTGCGGCATAAAATGGTGAGTAAGTGGTCACGAATGACGCCATTCAAAATGCTGAGAATACTTTAAAATTATGTGTCTTACGATTTGCATCCAAATTGTTCTTAGATTGATTGGACACTTCGTTCATCAAGTTTTACATTAAAAATTATGCATGCAGTATTGAATATTGAAAGCGCTTTATTCCTGTCGTCGTCTAAAAACAGTTGCCAAATTTCTGGCTGAAAATGATAAGTAAATGGGTCACGAATGATAGTCAGTTCTTTCGAACCCGCCAATAACCTCGAATGCCACAGGCGGTGATTTGGAAGTCGTCTTGCTGTGGTGCTTTTCCTGCTCCTCGTCCGAATTGATTCAGACCGTAAATATGAGGCTGAATGTGTGAAGAGCAATCATCTAAGTCGTCTATTCTGCAAAAGCACCATCACAATGGACCCGTTAAGGGTGGGGGCGCTTGTTCAGCCCCATGTACTCAATGCCCAAGTGAACGTCTGGTATGATTGCATTTGCTTTTTCAAGAATTTAAAGTCTTTTAAGCAAATGGTATAGGCGGTTTTGGCTGGTTTAGATCTGAAGGTCAGAGAAGGAATCTTGAGATAAAAGTAAGTGATTGTAGTCCCTTAATCCCCGTATTAAACCGAGTATGCATAATTCTCACCAATGCTCGATTTGCCAGAGTGGTGAAGGTATTGCGAAATGGTAAATGCAGTTAACTCCCAGAACGCATTCTTCGTTGGCGAAAGGTCGAGAGGGCGAAAGTATCACGGAACAAATTTTCCAGAGTATTTGTGGGAGCACTTTCCCTTGCGGAACATGTGACTTCAGCAACTGGTGTTAAGTCGTAAGTTTGTCTCACGTTTTAATGCAATACCTTTACACAACTTAACCTTGTCTCTATGCAAGCCATTTTGTTCTAAAACTACACTGGTTGTTGAAAGGTTGCTTAGTGTCCCTGGAACCTAACAGATTCCTCTTTCATTCTCAAGAGTGCATTTTTCTCACCTTTACTTGCACAGTAGGCCTTCAACTAATCCCATAATCTTGAAGCCATACTCCGTTTGCAAAATCTAAATCATTGGCAGACGTGGGAGAGTCATTTAAAGATGCTTTGGGTGTAAGCTTTTTCTGCTATCCCATGCTATTGGTGTGGACGCCCTCTGTTGGCTCTCGGAAGTAGGCAAGAATGCGTATGAGATGCTGTTAGTGGGGTAGTGCTCGTGTTGGGTCCTTCTGCAGTCAGAGCAACGAATAGTGGCGCCTTGGAGGGCAGATGGGCGTGGGAATGTGGACAGATGCGTTGGTCGGTCTACTTCATTTCAACTCTCACTTGGTGTCTTCGGGACGCGTGGTCCCCCTCGATACCGTTGCAGACGCTATTCCCGTCTCATTGACCACTGGGTACCGTCTCTTCTCCGCTATTGCAGCCTATGGCATCTCTGTTGCTCACAGTTCCCTCCGTGCCGCCAAAGAGTGCCATGACGTCCTGTCTTCTTTCAGTCGTTTAGCACTTCTGAGTCCATGCCCCATGTCCGGTGAGCATTCGACATCGGTTTATTCCTGCAGTGCCGCCATTATTTCAGAATACCCAATTCTCTTATCTACGTGTCATTATCAATACGTGCAGTGTTGTCTAACACTTTACACCAGTCGACTGCACCAAGTCATACCGAATATAGCTTGGTTAAACTTGAATGAAAATGGATGGAGAATGTTCTTCATATTGGAGATATTTGCTCTTGTTGTTTCTTGATCGGCAGGTAAGTCTGTCGGGTCTGTGTGCAGGTGTTTGTGGCATCAGGAAACAATAAGTTATCTGGTTTGTGGTGGTTATTTTTTCCTTTGAGGATGGCGAAGAACCTGTAGGGCCCTGTTTCGTCGCCTTATTTTCCTCACACGAGACGGCTTTTGTAAATATGTGTGAACTTGGTGGCAATACTCTATTTTCATAAAACACACTGAAAGCGTATAATAATTTGGTCAAAGGTCTGCTTACGAGTGGAGGGGGACCTCGAGACAATGTCGCTTGAAACATTCGTCCTTTTTATTCTATTCCCTTCATTGGTCACCTTGACTTTTCCTGAATAATAATGCAACGTTTGCGAAGTGTCACTACAGTCATACTGTTGTTGATGCGCATGATGCTGATTCAGCGCCCATCTCTAATGCTTCCTTCCCATTGTCTCAGATCTCTCCCTTTGAGCCAATTGTCAGACTGAAGTTATCTGAAATGATGCACATTTGCAAACTATTGACAGTTTTCTCTGTTCACGTGCTAAACTTCTCATTGGAACCTAAACCCAACCATGAATCGTTGTTTCAGCAAAGGAATTAGCTTCGCTTGAGCGCCATGTGGTTACCGCTAATATGAATGAACTTTTGAAGAAGTGGCGTGGAAATGGTATACTTTTTAAGCCCGAAATTGAGAAGAGAATGACATCGGCTTCGTGTTCCATTAAAGACAAAGCTTTGATGCGGCATCATTTCGCCCTTCACCCTCACACGTAGCGCGTGTGAGTGCGGGTTGACTTCTGTGCGTAATCTGTTTCCTTGCTGACAAACTTGTGTTCAGTTTCTACCCTTAGACAATTATCCACAAACACCGTTGCAAAGGGCTCGTAATGATTTTGAAATGACTGACTTGTTTGGCAATTTCTTTCTTATTTATTGGGCCCTAATGCGTAGGTGTCGTTTCGTTTGTGCATGCTTGATGGTTTTCACTGCCTGCTCTCTGTAGGTCGTCTATGTCCGCCCATCATTGCGACTAACTCGATGTGAAATCTTGCGACAAAATAAGTTGGTTATGCTAGTTAAGGAAACGACTTGCCTCTTAGCTGCCAATATAGCCGACCCACTCGTCACCCCGTGGGTTGTACTTGAGCATCCCAGACATGTTGGTAGATTATCAAAGGCGAAATTGGTCCTTCAACAATATTTGAAGCAGTGTATGTGTTAAAGCAAAACAGTCTAACTGTGGCTTTTTGGATTTCTCACGGACTAGCCTGGCATTGTCGAGGAAGGATCTCGAAGGTATTGCACTCCTTACTGTTCCCCACATTATAAGCATGGTGAGAGAAATTGATTCCGTTCCCCTCATTGTATTCCTCTCTCAGACCTGTATTGGATTATTAATTTAGGCAGAGCGAGTCTTTTGTGGTTTCCTTCTTGATCTAACCCCCTAGATTTTCGCTTGGGCAGTAAGGACCACCAACTAACTCCGAAAGACATGCCTGCCATTCGGTAGTGTCACTAGTCTTGACAATCTTCCGTTCTCACTGGCTTACTTCGTTTTGGCAGCTCAGCAGGTACAGTCGGCAGGGCGGAAGCGGAGAATTGAGTTGGAGGCGGTGACGAAAGGCGGTAGCGATGGATTGCAGCGGTTGCGTGTGAAGGGCGATGCCGCAGTGGATCCTACCCCGAGGACCGTGCCACCGTCGTCTGCACCGGTCGTCCACGCGTCGCGGCGTCCACTGCCGTCGTGCTCGGCTGACACTCGTCTTATACGTCCAATATCCGTATTACCTGTTCCCTCTCCTTACTTGCCGTTTGCCTTCTTTCTCAAGTTGGTGTATTCCTGATTTGGTTATTCAGTTTATTCAGCNATACTAAACGAATGAGTGCAATGAACTAATAACGAATCTTCGCTCGTCTCAGTTATTTTCAAAATGGGAATCCGAAGGACCCCAGCATCGAGACAGGAAGGAAGACCCGCCTAATCCTGCATGCGCATGGTGATGCTTGTTGTTATGACCGTTAGATTGCAGGCGGTGCACTCCGACAAGAAGCTGCGTCAACACTGAGTTTTGTGTTCCTGGAGCCGTACAGGCACAGATGTTGGCTGCTCTAGGGCAGAGTGCTTCGTCACTCCCGACGCCGCCGTACAGCACTTCCACGATCTCTTTCTCAAGAAGACTGCTGACTCCCGGGGTATCGAGCCTGCCGACTTTGTCAAATTGCAACGTTGTATTTCCTCGCAAACTGGAACACAGTGATCCCAAGGTAGACAACATCATGCCATCTCTATATTTCTATTGCAATGTACTACGTATCTAAAATATAAATCGGGACTTTTGTCATGCATTGGCCTGTTTGATGTAGAATTGTCTGATGTTGAACTCGGAGTATGGATGAAATGGCGAAGGCTGCTGAATACAACCACTCTGGAGTTTTACTGTTTACTTCGCAGCTCTCCCATCGTTATTCAGCCTTCGTCCTTTTGCGAGTGTGCTCCGATGTTATGCAGCAACGACTTGTGGTTGTAAGGTGAAAATGCTACCATGAATGTCTTATCAAGGCGACATGGCGTGTGGTGTGCTTTTTGTGCAAATTGGTGCAAATTTATCTGTGGGCGGTTTGTTGCTTCGAGAGCGCTTCCTTTCATACAAGCTTGCAATACGGCCTGGTTCCTAAGCCCACCTTTGTATTTGTAATCCTTTTAGTGCTTCTCTGCATCAGTCTGAGTAATTCACAATCCCTGTTAATATCTTGGGATCTTGTTAAGGATTCCTATGGTCACCTTACCTCGTTGCACAGAACGATGAGACTAGTGACAAGACAAAACTCATACATCAGGTGTCATTGGAGCTGGGATCTGGACGTTAGAATCTCATTTATTTCCATTTCGACAGTCGCCTTAATGACTGATGCCGTGCAGCAGTTTGATGTCGGTCTTGACTCCTAATGTCGAGCTGCCGCAAAGTGTACGAGCAAGCATCCCAATATGCGTCCCTTTGTAGACTGATGTTAGGGAAATGTCACTATGGAAGATGTCAGGGGTGCGGATGATTTTGGAAACCCCTAGAGTTCAAGCGATTTCCGCCTTACTAGCTTTGAAAATTATAACCTTTGCTGTTGTAATTTTACTAGGAACGATTTGGTCCAAATAGAGCGACATCAGTTTGCTTGAAGGAAGTTCCTGTTGGATTGCCTCAACGTCAGGTACTGCTCTCCTGTGAATGAGTCATACGCAAGGATTGTTACAATAAGACAGGTACTTTTTCCCCAGGCAATTTCTGGCAGAGTAAGTAAATTGAACTGGTAACTTTGTCGAAGCAATTTGCTTTCATCAGTCTAAGAGGTGTGAGTGCAATTGCACTGAACGCGGAGACGTGCTTCGTGGAGCCGGGGACAGGTGTTGTCGACCCCATTGATTAGCCAGTGACGTCTGCAGAGATGAGAAGCGACCTTCTGTGCAGCGAGTACATTATTGTTATCCGACACCTCTCAAGCCAACATTAACTTCAATTTCCAAAGAGCGCGATGAACATGAACGCGATCTTATTCCCTAATGTTGGTATTATTAATACCATTGATAATAAAACTGTCGCATTCAGTCAACGTTGTCTTCACAATTAGTTGTAGCGCATTCTAGATTGTTCAAGTATGTTGCGAAGGCGAATTCCCACGTGTCAGTGTTGTGGTCAAGATTATTCTTCCGGGTCTCTACCATGCACAAGAACTGCAGTTTCTCGCAATAGCGAGAATGTAGCAATGAGTGTAGTTGTCCAACTTATTAGTTGATTAAAGAAATCCGCACCTGTCGTAACTTGTTGAGTGGATCGAGTGTCCTTGAGTGTGCGGCACTTACCACTTTCCTATTCCGAAGCCGCATGTTACGAAATGTCGTTTAAGTCTGATGGCTGTGATTCGGGCTTGTGCATTTCGCAAACAATTGGCAGACGTTGAACTCAAGCTCCTTGGCCATCTGACTGCAAGTTTTATCTGTGTTTGTCTGTGTGTAATTTCTAAGTCAAAGTCAGCAAATATAGCAAATCCGGTCATCCATGGGGATTGTTGCGACGCTTACTTCATTGTTCTGTCTTTATCGTGAGCTTAAACCAGTTAGGATGTGTCCCGCCGTGATTCACGACATCTAATGGGCAGTAGTAAAGGCTCCTTAACGGTTTTCAGTATTTACAGGAATTGTGGAAGATGGTGCGAAACGATGTAATCCGATTGTACTTGATCGTAGCTTGCATTTACTTGGTAAAATTACTGTACTGACCATAGCAGTCTATTCTCCTCTCAACTGCCCTGTTTTTAGTGCTGGTGAATTGATTTCCCTGACCGAGTAGTTAAAGCGCGCGAATAAATGGAGAGAGAAGCTCTGCTGAAGGGCCCCAACTGGTATCTCCTCCACTGAACACTAGCTCGAATGAAGAAGGCGATGCGTGACATGAGGTCAGGCAAAGGTGCTGTTTGGGAGTTAGCAATGGTGGGTGGATCGAAGCACACAGCCAATTAGCCAAAGATGTGAGGCCTCTCCATTGGCTATAGGTGGAACAGGTTCATTAATTTACAGGAGGCGGTGACTTGCAATGCGGCAGTGGTGCACACAACCATTCTCACTGGTAGAGATGAAGGCGATGCAGAAGTCGCTGCCGCCGGACGTGGCATTGGGCGTGAAGTAGTCAACTTGACCAGGTTAAGCAAGAATTTGGTTAACTCACTGCCCTGGCAACACAGTTCGACTTCAACCCACAGCTCTTGATTGTCCAATCTGATGCATTCCATGAGTGAATGTTCACTATAGTCCAGTGGCGTTAGGGCTCTCACAGCCCCCTTTTCCACCCATGGTCGGGGGGTCGTAATGACATGCAATCAGGATCGGATTTGTGCGACTGACAGTCAGTTGGTAAAATCAAGAGACAAACGACGACATCGATGCTTAACGAGTTTCCTTTCGTCCCGGCTCCTGACTCTGGCAGTGCCTCTGCTTCATGCAACGATGTGGATAGACAAAAAGATGGTCTTGACTTCACTTAATGGGAAGTGTTCAGTCCGACCCTCAATATTGGAATCTTCGACTTCACAACTGTTTGACTGAATGCTATTTCGCTAGCCTAATTCGGAACCTCGGCCTTCTAGTTGCTGTGCTTCGAATTTTCCTTACATGTCGTCCGTTGCGTAATAAGAGGATCGGTTTGGATGAGCTTTGATTCCCTACAACAGGTTATTTCGCGTCACTTCATGAAGCCTGTCTTCAGTATTTCGTGCTTGAAGGTTACAGTTGAAGCACTAGTGGCGAGGGATTGTAGGGACTTTAATGGAAGTGGTGCCATTACTATCCATTGAAAGGCCTTCTGCGATTCATTCTTGAAATGAATTCTGAAAACTGACGGAGGAGTTGATAAATGCTCCATATATTTACAGCATGTGAAAGCTGGTCTGCTGTTCTTGAGGCGGAATTATGGTGATTGTAGAGATGCCATCGAAATGGCGTGCTCAGGCCCCTTTTGGCTGTAGGCGGTCTTTTTTTAATCCATCCCTTCAATTAGTGGCAGTGCCGCCGACAAGCTTCCGCTTCAGGTTTATGCACAGATGTTCAGTTTGTTTCCCCTTCCCTAACCCACGCCCCAACCCCCTGGTTCCCATATCAACCGATCGTATTGTGGATCCTTGTGACGTCCAAACCGATACTTACCATGCATTTGTGGTGCACTAGTCATTCCTTCATTCTCCATGTCAGGTGGGGGTGGCTACAAAAAGTGAGGAGAGTCTTCTGGAGTCTACCTCGGGACGAGATGCAGGTCTGTTCCCGCCTCGCAACCAGTCATCTGCAAATCTCACAGTTAGTAGGAATAGCTTACTTTGGTGACGTCTCCTGCAGAGCTTTGCAATCAAGCAAATGGTAGGTGTTACTTTTCCGTTGTTCTGTCTATGTGTTAAGTCATCCACCCCTTCTTCTTGCTTACTTATTTCCCCAAATATTCATTTAGATCTGTGCGTCTATTTGCCTCTAGGCATTTATTCGTCTCCCGTCTCTTTCCTACCTCCGTCTTCCACCTGTCCGACACGTGTGAGCAGGCAAATGCTGGATGGTGGAGTGAGGGGGCCTGACGACAGGCTTAGATGAAAATGAGCGCTGGAGAGGAAAAGAGCCAGTGAACTAACGTTCTGGACGCCTGATGCGTGTAGTGGTGGAAAATTGATAGCTGTTGAGGAGCTGCAACAGACGTGTAGAAAACTGCGATATTTGAGGCTGGAACTCGGTAATAGGAGAGAAATAGAGGCTGTTTTGTGGAGAATTGGGATCTAGGACGATGAAAGTTGGGAGCGTGGTTTGAAACTGAGGCACCCAGTTGGATAATTGAGCTTTTGGTTGATGGGAATAGGAAAACTGGAAGAAAATGGGGAAGATGATTGGGGAATTAGGGGGTGTCCACAGTAACTGGACACGTGGAGAGGGAATGAGGCAGTCAGAGAAATGGGTTCTAGGGTAATGGGAACTAGATAACCAGGAGTAATTGAGGCAGAGATGAAAATTGCAGTCGAGCTATAAAGGAAAGAAGGGAGGTAGATTGGGAGAGGTTTTGATTCTGGAGTGATCTGAAGTAGATATTTGGAGGGTACTTGGGTAGATAGACGAATAAACAGGTTCGAAGGCGTAGAGTAAGAAGCAAAGAAGGGCTGAGGCGGAGAGGTAGAGGTAGGTGGTGTAGTGTTTGGAAGGATGGAATTGGGGTAAGTAGGCAAAAAGGTTAGAGGAACGTCTTATTCGGGGAGAAGTTAAGGTGAGCATGGTTGGCTAAGGTCCCTGGATTGATGGGAACTAGCAATTAAAGTGGAACTGAGGCTGGTACGTTGCGAATTGGGTTTGTAAGTGGTGAACAATGAGTGACCAGAATGAGTCAGAGTGGATGTATGGAGAACTAGGTTCTGGAGTGATGGGCTCTAGATATTTGGAGAGGAACTGAGTCAGATAGGAAGGGGGGTTCTGAAGTGATGCGAAGTAGGTAACCGGAGCGAATTTGGGTAGGTATGTAGAGGGTGCGGTTCAGGCTTGGTGGAAAGTAGATATTGCAAAGGAACAGTTGGGTGGAGAATCAGGTTTTGCAGTGGTAGGGATTAGATACTTGAGGAGGAGAGTTTGTGGATATTTGAGAAACTATATCCAGCAGTGATAGCGACTGGAAAATTTGGTGTAACTACGGTAGATGTGTGGAGGACTGATTTGCGGAATGGTGGGAGGAAGTGGAGTAGATTGGAGAATTAGGTTCTGAAATGGTAGAAATGGAAAGAGCATTCGCGACTGATGCGAGTAAGGAGGTTGGGTCCTTGAGTGGTGGAGAGCAGGAAATTAGGTCGGATTGAGGTGGATGGGTGGGGAAGTGCGGTTGTGGCAGGGCAGGAAAGAACGAAGCCCCAGCAATGAATGCGTCGCTTGTTTCACTTTGCCCATTCTCCAGAGTAGCTGCTGCTTAGAATTTTTCGTTTATCTTTTTCCCTTTAGTAGAGCGACATTTTGGGTGTAGCCTCATCTTCGTTGACGTAGGGAGTACCTGACTCACTCGGGGTGCCGAGCCTGCCGTCTGCTTCCTCACTGGCTGTCGGTCTGATGCTTCGACGCGGTGAGTGTAGTTTCATTATTATTCTTATTGCCGTCGGCGATGTTGAAGTGAGGTTGTTATTCACGGTGAAAAGCGTGGATATGGCTTATTGTGCCCCACCACCCTGACCTGCTGAAGTTGGTAAGAATGTCTGAAACACATTAGAAGTTGATTTAAGGGTTGTAGTAAGCAGTCCACACTGCACGATATTTTCGCTGGAGGTTATGCGCTTATCAAGAATGCCATCATTGCTGGCACAGATAAACATGAACGAATGGGAGGACGCAAATCTCATGCTTTTACTGAATGTGTTTATCGGAGAGGCTTGTGTCTGGAGAAGACACTCCTTCATCAATATGCTGTAGGATTGGCCCCTTTTTACGCTGACTTGGAGACCTCCAACCTCAATGCCGTCACAGCTGAGTTCACTTTGAACACCTCCAGAGTGGCAGCTTCCTGCTTCTCAAAGTACTTCTCTCTGCTTTGCTTGTTTGCAGCCTCTACCTCTGCAATGCAAAGAAATTGTCCGCGTGATGTTGCCTTTCGACCCCTTTGGTTGTGATGCACCAGAACTCATATCCTGTTCGCTCAGTCATTCTTCTATTTGAATTCATTACCACTGGCTCGTCAAATATGTGCAAGTAGATCGTCTCGAAGTCAGTTAACTTGAAGAGTTGGGTGCAACCGTGCAATAATGGAATCTTCGGCCTCCCAGCTCTTTGATTGGATGTTGTTTCGCTAACCTGATTCGGAAGCTTGGCCTTTTTGTTGCTGTTCTTCGGGTGTCTTTAACGTGACACCCGCTGCATCATTAGAGAACTGGCTTGGCTGGGCTTCGATTCTTTACAGGAGGTTATTCTGCATCTCATGAATCTCGCCTTCAGCATTTCGTACTTGAAGGCCTTTCCCACTGCCGTCTTTCCTGCTTTTCCACGGCCCTCATTAGGTAAGGCATTCAAAGCGGGATTAGTGTTTATTGACTTCGCAATGCTTGTTGAATTGGAAATGCTGCACTATAAAGCCTTGTTAAAATAGCCGTTTGAGGGCATTTTCGTAAACACACCTTTCTGTTTGTGGTGGTGTTGAATTTTCCATAAAGGAATGTGGTCTTCAATTGCAGGAAATTGACTCCGCCTTGATAACGCTACCTCAATATTGTGCTTAACCGTGTAAACCTTCACTACAGACGCACTTGTTTCCGTTTTGAATGCATGCAGCCTTCGAGTTGGGGTGAAAATGCCTGCCTTAGCTAAACCACCAGAAAGCTAGTGCCCAATTCGGGAGCAGCGTGTTGGTTTGAACCTCAAACCATGGTAAGTAAGCGGGGCAGTAGAGTGCCGATAACCACTGTTAAACTGGTTGTACGATTTTCGTATTCAAAGCACTCACGGTTTTATGCAGTCCTTTTCCTCCGCAGCTCAATGATCCCTTTGTCATTAGACAATGCGTTCTGCATCCACTAGGAAGTAGTAGTGGAACTCCTCGTGAGGGATAGACTTTGCTGTCATTTTGAGTGATTGATGAGGCATCGGCACTTCTCACTGGTGGTGGCTTGTAGTGCAGTAGATTTCTGCACGTACTTGCTCTTTTAAGTTGCGCAGTGTTTACATGCCTCATTTTTGTGTCAAGGTGGGGAATTTATCGCTACAACTCCATTCTATGCGTTACAGTTATTTGGATTTGAGAAGTTTAGCCTGCTATTCTTTCAATTGACTACATTTTTTGCTGCCTCTACTGGAGTATTGGTTCAACTGTTTTGTAGATGCCTCAATGTTCTTTTGATGTACAGTAAGTGGCAGGTTCGTTTGTAAGTACTCGTCAGTAAAATCTACTTTGTTGAATCCGCGGGTTCGGGTTTTGGGTAATCTTTGATAAGAAACTCCATTCATCACCACACCTTTCTTTATGCATGAATGGCGTATTTTGCACCACACTGGTGCTTGTTGCTAATGCATCGCGCTACACTGTTCTGCGTTGTGTGTTGTTGTTGTTGTTGTTGTTCGTNCNAACGTGGTTCCTTTATGCAGCTGGTTGTAGAGTGTGGACTCCCACTGTTTTCTGTCGTCCCTTTAGAGACACTTGCCCTTAAGGCCGATTCTGTGGGGTGTTGGTCGTCGAGACCCTGATATTGCAATGGCGGGTGTGCTTTGCAGGCACACAATGTCGTGGCATGATTGCCACACCCATTTTATTCGCAGTGGCTCGGCAACTACTAGATAATTGTGGGTTTTGGGGACTTCGTCTCCGGCCTGGTGTCACGGCTCCACGGTCAGAGGTCATGCATGATTTTGGCTCGTGATGCAGTCGCAGTGGTGTGTCAACTGCCGGATTATCGCGGGTTTCGGAGAATTTGATACCTTACCCTGGCTTTGGCAACATGGTCGACACGTATGGGTGCGTTCCACCAGTCCGGGCCATGACAACGATTGGCTCGTTGGCTTTGCGCGTATATGCGTGTACATATGCAAAGATGGGATGCATGCACCGGTTGTAGTGATAAATCAACCCCTTTCCAAAAATGACTTCAATTCCTAGTTGCAAATATCTACTTCTTGTTACTGATCCTTTCAAAATCATAGTGTTTGAGAGCAGTGTTAGTAAAATTCAAGCAATATTTTGCAGGACGTCTTTTATCTCTTGTCGTACACTCTACCTCCTTGGCATAGCGTGGCCAAATTAAAATTGGCCAGCTAGGTGAAATCTGCCGACTCTCTTACTACACGCATATGATTCGCATGCTCTAGGGGTCAGGCTGAAATTGCATCCGAGGACTCATGCCTTTAACAGATATAATGGTTGGAATGCAGTCGACAGAGCAGTAGTGTTGTATGCTCTCTCTTGCGGTTCCATCCCGAACTGGATTGACTTGGGCATGGGTGGAAAATATATAGGACCCCTTACTACTTCTTAAGCTGGATTATGGGCACCATTGCACACGACAAATTCTCCGATTCAGGAGATGAAGTCACTGCCTCTCTCATCAATCCCTATTTTGGAGTTGCGCGGACTCATTGAAGACGCTTCAGCTGTAATAAAACAACCTTAACCAAAGAGCAACTTTGTCCTCTTACCAGTGGTGGTAAGATAAAGACAATTCATGCCTTGCCTTCCTCAGGCAAGTGGAAGGCAGGAAAAATTGAAGAGGTGCCTGAAGGACAACTTAAAACGATTGTAGCAGATGTGTATCTTAAAAGTTCAACTGCCTAAAATATAGAATTTCTATTTCTCTCAACAAATAAATAAAATCTGCACTTATAATGGCAAAATCATATCCCATAATTCCACATCACATAAGAGCGACGGCTACGATTTGCTAAGGAAAGCAAAAGCACTTCAAGTGTCAATAAAGTTAGTTTTCATCACGATTCTGCTCATTGAGTTGTTTACGTAGACCATTAGTTGTGACTGTTTTGGACAGCACAATTTATTCCTAGAAGGCGCCCTTGTTAAGCACAGTGATTATTAATTGCAGACTGACATATTTCCTTGCCAGAAAAGGGCCTAGATAAAAAAAGTACGATTCAAACCCGCTGCTTCCAATTTGTTGATAACTCCAAATTTCAAAAGTTATCGAGAACAAAACTTGTAAAATACAAAAATCTTGAGGAGCCGACTAAAATATCAGTCTTAGGAAAGGGGAACCGAAGATGTGTTTTACCGTTGGGATTTGTAGTTGATGTGTTCTCTGCAAACACCAATGTGAACCGACTACATTTGCCGCGGTCTGGCTGGAGCTGACACTTCTCCGTAGGAAACCTGCCATGTGTCTTGGAACAGGCGAGGTAAAAAAGCAAAAGTAGGCTGTACAATGCATCTTGGGGAAGGTGTGAATGTAGTACCTTAAGCAGTATTGCGGGAAATCGGCGTAGCCGGGTACGACTTGTCCGTATGTGCGTTTGAAATGATAGACAAGGACGATTACCTTACAAAAAAGGATACCAAATATGAAGGCTGATAATGAAATTATTATTTAATTAAACCTTTTGTAGCCGAATCATACTATTCAAAGAGCATAGTAGGTGCCCGAACTGATAAATGCATATTGAGGATCGCAGAAGTAGATAAAGGAAATAAAACGGAGAACTATACTTACTACATCAATGGCAATCAGCTTCTTTCCATCCAGTCAGTACTGACGACGGCGAGATCCGAATTGCAAGGCACCTGCAGCTTACACTGCAGCATCGTGTGTGGGTCTCAAAGTCGAGTGGAGTCACAGGATTGCGCTTGTATTCAGCCCGATGTGGGTAATTCACCACCTCTTGCAAAGGTTAATCATTTGTTATTTTTCAAAACGATCATACTTATATCAATTAAAACAATGCATGCCATTCATTTTTTCGTAGCAGTATGAATAATGATTTTTTTAACTTTCCTTGAAGACTAACGCTATGCTTACTGCTGGCCTCATGGTCAACTGATAACTTTACCTATGAAACAGCATAAACAAACAAGGTAAGTAATACGTTAGGTACACAACTAATGCATTGCGAAAAGATCTCTGCTTGGAAGAAATATAGCTACGATTTGACAAGCGCTTCTCCTACTACTCACCGTTCACTTATTTCAGCCCCAATTCTGGCTTCTTTCTTCCGACAATGTAATCCGCTGATTTCAGGGTATGCACTCGTTTTTATTTTACCTGTCAGAACACCTATAAACTGTAAGCTCTCATCTTACAATTATAATTTTCATTGGTAAAATTTTGCTAATTGGCTTCAAGGAGGTTCCTGTTGGATTGCTTCAACCTCAGGCACTGCCCTCCTGTTACCACGTCATGCTCAAGTATTATATTATAGGCGCAGCTGCTTTTCCTGGAAAGCCACCATCGGGGACGACTACCAATACCAACTGGAAGAACAACAGTAATGCCACAATCGTTAACGCGGTGCGCAACAGCAAGAAGACGCATCATCCCTCGTCGTTTGCAGTTTGGTGTGCTGTTAGCATTCAGGCGGTGCTACGGTCCAAGAAGGCGGAGTAGCAGACCGGCAGCAAGGAGGAGGCCGGTTGAATGCTTGACTGTCTGACTGACTTACTAACTTACCGAGTCTGCAACTGTAACAAAGGCCCTGCGAAGGGTCACCATAAACAGGACAATTGACCATCTGCAGTGCTGTTCGACGGAGGAATAAATGATTTACTGGCTCACATCCACTTTTCATTGTCGTGTTTGCGTAAACGAGCCAGATAAAATTTGCTCAACGTTATTTATGACAAGACGTTATCAAATTGTGTCTAGTAGCTATTATGATGCTGTTGATTGAGACCACTGGTTACTTTATCTCTGTCGTTTGCCTTTAAAGTTGATACACCTTTGTTATAGGGAGAATTTGGTAAAAAGCACCTTTGATAGATACTCCTCTGGTACAACTAGCTAGTGAGTCTATTAGGTGAGTGACGAAGTGGGGTGGAGCAGAGTCAATGTCAGTGAATCTCCTCTTGCAGATCAGTAAAGGGATGCAGAAATGCATTTGAAATCTTGTCAGTGATTGACATGGTCATTAGGTGGTTTTGAGCATAGAAAGCATCTATCAGGAATGCTATTTATGAAAGTACAGTACAACAATCACGCTTACTTATTTTTATGGTGAATATGCCAAATGCACCCGCGTTGATGGTGCTCAAGTATCGGCGAAATTGAGTATCACATCAGGGGGGTGGAAACAGGCCTTTCAACAGTCACTGATACAATGATTACACCGATACTTGGTGGAACTGCCAGTGATATTCCTAATATATCCTAAAAGGGAGGATGGCGCAGCGGTTTTGGCGGTACACTCAACCTCTTGCTATTAATGTCCAAAAAGGAAGATCCATCATGTCTACTGATAGCAAGAAGCTTTTCCATTATTTAGAGCCACAAAGCATAAATAATTTTAATGGTGTCTGTAATGCGATTTACTTTTCTGTGAATATGGTAGAAAAATGCAGTAGTTAGATTTGCATTTTGTGTAGGCATTTGCTGGTTAGTTTTCCTCCTGGCCACAGCTTTTACTTAATAACAATCAGTAGTGTGCTCTTTAACAAGGAACTTCCAACTAGGATAAATTTGGGGTCCGGGCTCTGATCCTGGTTCAACCTCCTGCTCGATGCACACAAATGCATGAAAGTCAAGGAATGGCTTTGAAATGGCACGACAATGAGGAATGGGTGAATAGGTTGATGCAAATGCACATACTAATCCATCAGGAATGGCGACTTTCAGAGCAATATAGAGAGAAGGAATGTGGAAAACACAATTGTGTCACAACGGAGGTCCAGCATCCAAAACTTATAAGTGAATGCGTAAACAGATCAAATTGAACGAATGAACAAAACTGTTTAAGTTAAAATTGGCTACAGAGCAACACCTTTGCGCATCAGTGACTTTTCCATTCGACGTATTTTAAAGACTCTTAACTACAAGGCAAATACAATTGCCTTGCTTCAGCTCTTAAGGCACTGTAATTGCTACAGTTTTGTAAGGAGTTAAAAACATTAACGTGTCTGCAAAATGTGTTTTTACTAAGTTAATGAGTGCCGCTTTTGGCTTTTTTAACCGAATATAAATGTGGGAAGAAATTAATCAAGTGAGAGCTCTGCCCTCGATCAACTTTGATCTCATTCGGCCCGACTTCTACGGGGATGGGGGTGACTGAAAGCAGGGATGCAACGTCACTCATTTCTGATGATGAGTAACAAACTCCATACAACTATATGCGGCAAGCTGCTGGAAGCGGACTCCGAATTGCATTTTATTGCAAGTAGTGCAGAAAGAATAAGAATGGCACAGCTATACTCCTGTCTGATTCCTCAGAGTTCCGAATTGCCCCAATAATGTTGTCCCTATTCCGTTATAAAGACGTGGAATTGGACCCCTACATATTTGGTAGTTGTTCAGTTGTCACGGGCACTGACGCAGTACGTCCCGTTTGCCAATACAAGTCAGCAATATCCATATTCATTCAGGCTGACGACTTGACAGCATCCAGGCATACTCACATGCTCGAGATTAATGAGATTTATAAGATCATGCCATGAGGAAGGGGCATAAAATGCCAATGTCGGGAAAGAGTCAGTTAAGTGCAGAATTAAGCAAGTGTTAATCTTGGTATTGTTTCCTTCAGTGATCAATCCTTGACCTCGCTAGCATTGGTTCTCTGTGTCATCTGCGAATAACTTCGGCACAAAATTGGGGTAAATGATGTATTATTAAAGCGCAAGGGCTAATCGTAGGCACCGCAACACAGACAAATATGCCAGAGATGCCTGTTAGCATAGGAGGCAGCGATGTTCAGATTAAATAAAATCTAAATGATAGCTGATCTAGAAATGTCTACCTACTTCGCCGCCTTTGCGCATGCCCACTCACATGTACCTCCAAATTGGATTTTTAAAAGGCCTCTTCTATTTATGGTTTTGGATTTATTACCACTTTTTATTTTGGTTCTCGTGCATTTGAAAGCAGTGACCGAAGATTGGAGAACCGTTGTAATGGCATTTAGGCCTACAAATTTACTGCCATTGAAAAATTGCAGCAAATATTGTAAAATTAATAAATTACGCGTGTTTTTTATAGGATGCACTTATTTCGTCCATATTACTTTCCATCTCTAGGCTACAACTCGGACTCTTCCAGCATTGCATAAATGTGATCGAACTAGAACCATTTATATGCTACAAAAGTGGGATTTCTATTAATTTTAAATTATTATTATAATGAAATCAGTGCTCATGTGAAGCTGAAATAACGCATTTTGTTTTTCTTTGTGTCAAATTAATTAGAGTGTTTTGTTTTTATTTACATACCAGCCTGGTAAGTATAGGCTTTCATTATGCTTGTCTTAAATTTTTTTAAATTACAGAATGCTGTACGCTTTGTAACGTCCCGAGCCTCTCTGAAGCCGAAAGAAGACAACATACTCGGGCAGAATATATATATATATATATATATATATATATAGTCAGCACGGAGAAGGCGTCTGGGCTATTGGCAAGGCCGAAAAGGCCAGCCTAACCAGCGAGGTACAACGGGGCTAATTCAAAGTACAAAAGTGGCGCCTCACCAGAACTGAGGGATAGACCACTATCGTATTACAGTTTAATTTAACACATTGCAATCACGGCCCTATCGAATATGCGAAAGCGTACCTCAGAAAAATATTCGGGAACCTGTGCCTCTAAAAAGTTTGATTTAGTTTAGTTCCATGCAGTTTAGGGACGCTAATTTTAATCGACGCCTTTGTAAGCCACAATAACGCACATGACGCATATTACTGACTTATATTGGGCCAGAATGCTGGGATTTTAGTCTTAATACCTGCCTTCGTGCAAAGGTACAATCCATGAGTAGTGTAGTGCGTAGTGTAGCAGATTTAGGAAAGAGTTAACGAATTTTATACTTTTAAAAAAATTCAAGCTATAACTAACGAAATGTGCTTTATCGTAATTTTTAGCTTCACTTACACATATCCCAGGATAGTTTTTATCTCATTAGTTGATATCTTCTCCTTTAAACTAATTTGAAGATTAATTACAGTTTCTATCCTGACTTTCACTCTTTGTCGATTCTGTAGACATCATTAGAATTTCGGGCCTTTTAGCATCTACCAAATGCATGAGGAAAGTTGGAAAGAGAACCTGTTTCTGAATAGTTTTGATAACCAAGTGACCCTAGAGTCGCCTGTATGATCTAATGGATGACCAATTCTTATGGTGACGTGGGGCATGAGTCGCAGCTTTATTTGCTGGAAGTAACTGTCCACTGCAAGCAACTAACAAGCAACTCCATGGCTGGATTTTTTGGCCCTGTCCTTCATTTTCCTACAATTAATAGAGGACATGCCATCTGAGACAGCTACAAGCCCAGCAACGTCCAACTCGAAACACTCGAATCAGATTTACGTTTCTGCTTCTTAACATTAGGAGTCAGTTTTTAAAGCTGCAAAGAAAATGAATTTCATCATCTTTAGCACCATGGAAAATGTTACATATAAAGGAGGGTAAGAGAGAACGAGCCGTCTTGGTGGAGAGAGTGAGAGCCGCTTATGAAGCGGAACTTATGCATTAGTCATACATCCTCACAGTTTTGATAGACTGCTCATATTTAGCGCTGGCAGGACGCAGACAGTTGGATGCAGTAGGGACGGTTGAGATGATGAGAGCTTAAAGAGGTGGATGTTTTTAGTGTGACTGCGGAGGCAAACAGATATAAATGTCCTCTGGAAGGAGGAGAGAGAGCTGGAAAGAGATGAGAAAACCTCTTTTTAAGTCATTTATCTATGTCCTTTGTCAGTGGAATGTAATTTTCCCAATTTCACATTCCTCAGTCATGGTGACGCCAAAAGCCTTCCCCCATCTCAAACTTTATTTTCACCCTCCTTTCCACTTTGCTCGTGAAGAAATAGAACGACTTAAACAAGGAGGAGAAAAGAAGAGCGCATCTGTAATACAACCATTCCACTATATCGCCCTAACTTGCGAGTCTTCACTCGGCTATGTTTGGCGTCGATGCGATGTCTGCGATGTATAGAAAGAAAAGGCCACTTCTAGTTTTATTTAAAAGTTTTCTCATTCAAGTGTAAACCCTATTATCGTGGCAAATTGAAATCACCGCAGTAGTATAGGCAGACTAATTTGATGTTTTAAGAGGACAAACAGTTTTGCATCTTACAGACGCACGCTCTATTCCCCTACTTAGCAATAATGTCTCACTTTCTCTACATTCTACTTATCAATACAAACCATGTACATTGCTTCTTCTTCTTCTTCTTCTTCTTCCTTTCATATCCACTCACATTATTGCTCTTGTATCTGTAGCGTCCCAGGACTCCCTTAAGATGAAAGAAAACACAATACTCGTGCAGAATGTATGTATTTAGCACAAAGAAGGTGCCTGGGCTATTGGCATGGCCCAAAAGGCCAACCCACCCAGCGAGGTGGAAGGGGTTTATTCGAAGTACAAAAGTGGCGCCTCACCAGAACCGAGGGATAAACCACTATCGTATTGCATATTGCTATATCTGCATTTTACATAACTTCCCTGCTTCCCTTCACCACTTTGCTTTCAAATGCCTATTTGCTGCTTCATTTTTCTTTTTTGCCTTATTTACTTTACATTTTACCTTTTACTTTCAAAATCCAATTGTATTTTTCCATTACTTACTTCCTTATTTATTTTGCTTCATTTTTCCCTGCACTAACATATAGCTCTTTTAATAGTTTTGGCTTTATTTATTGTTTATTGATACATTTCCCTATTCCATTTTACTTTTCCACTAATTTTTTATCAAAACCTCGATTACTGTGCTTGTTAATCTGTACAACCGACCAACGACTGCTGTCAATTACCTTCGCGTCGCGTTTGTCATTCGTTTTCCCCTTGCTCGTATATTGGCTGCGCACGCTCCATATATTCAAGAAAAGGCTAATTCCCTTTTCTACTCCACTCTTCTTCATCGCAATCACGTCCGCGATCTTTCCTACACCACAGTTTGTCGCTTTCTCCTGGACTATTATTCCGTCAGCATGGATGACGATGATTTTCCAACAACTCCAACCGCTAATCTCGCCTTCCATATGGCTTTTCGCATTACTCCGGTAGGATATATTTGTCACTCATGACTTTTTTTATGTCGTTTGCATCAGTTTGCCTTCTATATCATTTTTTGCCCCAAAACTTCTTTCCCTTCTTATTCACTTGCCGTTGTCACTTTCTCTTTACATCTCATTATTTATGTACCTGCTATGCGCTGACGCGCTAACTGGGCACTCCTCGTGGGCGCTAATCGTGCGTTTGTTTTAAAGAGTCCTTGCGTAGGCGTTTACTGTTTACGCAAATGGAAGCTGGGGTGGATTCGGTAAAACGCTATGGATTTCCAGGGAAACATGGAGACTACAGGAAGAATGACTGAGAAAGTCTAATTTGGGACGCGAATGGATTCCTGGGGCACTTGAAGGTCGGTGCTGGCCTGAAATATTGTACCTGGAAAGTCTTGGATCTTTCTGGTTGACGAGATTGAAGATGTGCAGAGCAGCGTCCGGCTTGCATTCCCTGCCGAAACTGGGTGCAAAAGTGGAGCACTGTCTTATTTGTGCCTTGCCTGGAGAATCGGGGACGGAAAGGCCAACAAACCGTTACTACTTTGCTTCCATTCTCTCATCTTTTATGTTATTGTTCTTTGTATTTTTAATACATTATCTTGCATTTCTGTGCTTGAGTTGTGAACTCCATGTGGAATACACGAAGTCATGTGGGTTTTTTCCATATTTTATCGAATGACTGTTGAAACATAGGTTGCGTATTTATTCTAGCGATTACTTTGCAATAACTATGCTAATAAACTTTCAGGGGTTTTCTGCGATAGCGAACTTCATGTTGGTAACTGGGTGATATAAATTTTCCTTTTACATTCAGATGCGCGGACTTTTATTGACCGCAATTTCTTCCTCCCTATGGTCCCTTTCGCCAGTTCACTGCCTTTCTCCATTCCACAATGGAGTGGCTGCATTGTTGGCGGTAGCATGGGGACCTGCTCCAAGACGACAAATACACTACTGGTTTCTGTTGATTAACAGTCCTTAGTGTCTGAAAAAAAGGAACTTTCGGTGGATAGATAGGTTTTTGGGCCCGCGTCCTATTTTTCCATTGACACTCACTCTGGTATCGTGTTTACGAGAAGACAGGTATCAAGTGATGCTGTGCCAACATTTTTAAAACAATACAGACCCGAGTTCCATCGTGAGACTTAAACACAGAATTTGAGTTCTATCTGTGATTGTTCTTTCGGAAATGGAGGAAGTGGAGCTGATGTCTGCAAGTCAATTTCACCTGTGTGCAAGAAATTTCGCAAGTATACTTCATGATTTTTCCTTCCATACCCATGCATATGAAGGCCTCAGACACCAAATGGACCATGTGTATCATTCGAAACGTAGTTTTTAAATTAAATGTATTAGCGATTTCGTTTGATTAGAGCCAAATGAAGCCTCCGCAGTGTTGTCCTTGATGAGATTCTGGAGGTGGGAGATTTCCCACTCATTTCTTTTTGCCTCGCTTCTGAAGCGGAGCTCTTGCCTTCGCCCCACACTTCTTCTCGACCCATCTTTTTGGGCACTTGGATAACTGATGGATGAGGCAGAGGGGAGATCTTTTGGAAAAAAGTATACGTTTTTTTTCGTGTGTGTGTGTGTGTGCATAGAAATCATCAAGCATTTGTGAATGCTCAAGTAGTTTTGATAAGTTTTCATAATCAACATTGCCTCCATTATTTAATAGGTCTCTTGTTCTCCCTTTAAAATGATGAATGTGATGCCTCTCGGAGGGGTAGGGAGTCGTCTCGAGGCCCGTCCCTGGATTTGAAAAAATGCATCCTACTACGTAATCAGCATTTCTACCTTCTCATCAGGACGGCGGAAGCGCCGTCCGCATAAGCACGATCAGATGGCGCCTCTCATTCTCTCAATGTTGCTAATCCTGAAAATGATGGTGGAGTGATTGTAACCAAGGCGCTTCCAGAAATATCCATAAGGCGTAACTATCACAAGAGACTTATTTTTTAACCCCAGAGATGACTGGATTGCAAGTAACCTCGGATTCCTTGGAGGGATTGGTGTGTTGTTTCATCCAGCTTGTGAAACGCATGTCTGATGCTATCGTGGAATCACACAACAGATCAGTCGGCCGTATATGTAGCTCCCAGGGTTGACATCCCTCAACCCTGGTCACGATAGCAGTAAACTTTTCAGACACAGGAAGACTTGTCAATCAACACGGTATGCGTTAGTTATGTGCCTGGAGCTAAACTGCAGCTAGTGTGGCGTGGCATTCATGGAAGTTATGAATGGCAGATCATCGGCCTTGTTTGTGAGGGTGTGTATGCAGCGGGCGGAATTTGTGGACATTAGGTCTCTCGGTTTCCGCCTAAACTTCCCCCATAAATCCCTCCCTTTGACTTCCTCTTTTAAGTTCCGCCATTTCAGCTGACTTGAAGGCACTGCTGCTTCAACAAGGCAAAGCTGTGGGATCCTCGAAAGGAGAGGAGATTTTAGACGGTATAGGAAGCGGGGAAGAATTGGATGAGGAAGAACTGGAGGAGCAATAATTTGGCTATTTACTTTCCTAAGTCTTTTTCTTCTACTCTTCCATATTGATGAAGTTGTCATTTGTGCAATAATACACCCTCTAAATGCACAACTGAGGTTTCACTGGCTTGCCTCTCCTCCGAGGACTTATGATACAACAACCGCTACACGTTGGTATCCTTTGTCTCTGCTGTATTTCCCAACTGTCCACTCTTCATGCTCATGTTGGTTTAATCCCATGATAAAGAGGATAAAAGGTAGGCTCCTATTTTCCCTTCTTCCCTTCCCCATAAAGCGTTACTCTTCTTAAGGGCAAGTTTTGTGAGTAAGGGAGAGGGGGGATGGACCCTTTGGGTTCCTTCTTCTTATTGGCTGATCAACTGATGCTTGCCTTTCTGACTTTTGAAGTGTCTTCAAGCTGGTTTTTTCTTGTAAAAATGGGAATATCTTTCCATTTATGTGATTTCCTCCTTGCCTGCACTTATTTTATCTTTAATTCTTAATGCCTACGTGTTCAGTCCCCTTCCTCATCTTGAAAAGCCTATGATTGTATACTTGGTGCCAGTGCAACTTCCCGTCAAGCGGCCCTAGAAATCGTCCTGAAGGCATTTACCTGAGCCTCAAGGAGGGTTGAGAATTGGTGGACACATCATTTGCCGGGTACTTTGCCAGCTGTCCCCTCCACCTCACAGAGTATCCAGTTGAAGCGTCAACTCACAGTTAGTTAAAGGGGGAAAAGAAAGTTCTCTCATTTCTCCCTCCCAGTGGCAGATTCCACTGCATGCGTTAGTTCCCTTCACTCACGCATACAGGTGGAGTGGAGGGAGGGAGGGAGGGCAGAGAAGGCNTTAAAGNCTTGCAACACNNNACACANCAANACCACAAAAGCACAGTGCAGGGGAGCATAAGAGGTTGCATGGCACCCTCCATATCTAGCTGGCCAGGTGACTGACTGGCTAACCAACTGGACGTGTGTGTTTGTGTGACGCCAAAGCTTGTCACCATGGCGGCGATTTTTATCAGTTATACCATAATGCTCGCGGTTTTGTTGAGCCCTTGTTGCAGCTGGACACGCATCTCCCAAAACCGCATGGCGTCGATGACGAGGAGGAAATTGGTGGCCCTAATTAATGCACTTTTAATAATTAGCACTCCAGTCAGCCCTCCTCCGCCCGCTTCCGCCTGCCCTGCTAGAGCTGCCTACCGCCTAGGCACTGTGTGGTATTTTCCAATCTAGACGCCTCGATTACTTACCTGGTTGTTGCATTGCCTACTGACTAGGTAAATTTCACTCTAGGCGAAACGTTTAATTTTTTTTTCTCCCCTTGGACCGACGAAATACGACGCGGAGGCGAATGAGGCGAGCTATCCATAAAGACGGTAGGAAACTCAACACAGTTCCAGCTCACACCAAATATCAACAACTTCATGTCGCCTTCAATGGAGAGTGATCGCATTCCACCCTACCTAGGCCACTTCGGTTGGCCTTGGCCCTGTTTTCACCTTGAAACTGACCAATCCGGATGACCGCACGAAATCGTTAGTTCTGACGACACGCTTTAGAAGGCTCGGCAGTTAGGCATGAAAAAACGCAAATTTCTGGGGATTTAAAACTAGTTTTGGGGTAGTTACGCGAGGGTGGGGCCGACAAACCAGGAGGTTTTGACGCTGGTGAAATGTACTTCTCATGCCGTGCATTCAGCTAGCCTGGAAATTTTGGCCCTTGTCATCCCCCTTTCCATCTCATTTTTCCTAGGGAACTATTCCCTTCAGCCTCTGTGTGTTGACTACCAAGTATGGACAAGGGGATGAGTTGAATTAGTGTCTCCACTCCTGCCTCATTCTCATCAGAATGGTGACTTTTCTCCGAGGGTCATGTCAGATGCTGACTTCCTTTGACTCTTTGTACGCCTTAGCTGACCTTAGTGCCCGACCTTCAACCAATGACCACTTCATCGTAGATGCCTATTTTCATCGCTCACTCCTATCAAACATGCCTGAAAGCTATTCTCAACGCAAGAAGGAAGTCTTCCTCTAGCAATTTATCCGCACTTTTGGAAGTAGCCGGTAAAAGAAGATAAGCCCGAATCCAATCTATCAGGCTAATCCGATGAGAAACGAGGCTTTCAGATGAGGGGAGGATCATACCGATGGACTGATGAGTGTTTCTACGAGCCTCTCTCTCTCCGAACGTTGCATCGTTAGACCTTCCGCCAAGCCCCTCTCGTTCTGATTGGTCAATTTGTCAATAACCAATTGAAACGCTAGAATGGAATCAACTGGGGGTATTCAAAATCCCCCGGTTCACCGAAGTTCTCGTTGTGCACACATTTTCGACTTTTAAAAGCCTTGCTTTTTACAACATTCGTTTATTCTTTTACTCTGGTTGCCATCTCCATTACATCTACGATAATTCGGAATGCCATTGTTTAAGAAATTCGCGGAGTTATTGGCCTCTTCCATATGTGTGTGCTCTCTCTTCTCTAATAGTAATAATTTGTTGTATATTTCTTCTTATTTTTTCTCCTCCTCCCCGTTTGATGCATCACCTTTAATCTGTCCCTCATTGACCTCAAACAAGGGTGTGGCGAGACTGGGAGGAAGGGCAGAGGAAAAGGCGGTAGCGCCTCCTTGACGATTGCGCAGTATTGAAACGCTGACCAACAGCATTAATTGCTTCACAGTTTTGTCTCCTTTCTTCCCACCTCCCCCCACCTCCCTACCTGGTCCCCTTTTTTTCCTATAAATGGATGTCCACATTGTTGCTAGGATTTGGGATGACTTGAGTGGGAAAAGGAGAACGAGAAGTGATCTTCAAATCGAAAGTCGCAGAACAGTGTGTGCGATTGCTTCGATCGTTCCAAGTGCTGGAGGAAAATCAGTCGTTCGCCTGCCTCCAGTATGAGTTGATTTCTACTAAATTCCATTCCATTTGTGGAATATTTGCCATCATCCAGACCGCAAATCAAGGAATCGACATCGATTTGCACTGCGGATAGCATGATATCCCTCCTCTCTGCTTGGCTCCTGAGGGAAAGATGCCTCGAGAAGCGATTATCTTGCATATCTAACATATTTGATGCATAAAATAGTGCAATCCCCAAAAATACCTCCATTGCATTTCTGATGAGGCTGTTCTAAAACGGGGAGAAAGCATGCTCTTCAAGTACCGGCATTTTGTTCCGTGGGGATTTCGCAGAGCCAAAAATACTGCAAAAAAGACAAGATTTAAGATCTGTGTTCAAATTGCTAATAGACTGCCTGAACGCATTGTTCATTGAGTATTGCATTAAAAATTATGTATGCGGTGTCAAATTACCTGAGAACATTACATGTAACTTTTACGCTAAGAACTTTAACAATTTGCTGAATGGAAGATAAAACTGTGGAAGGTTGGCGTTCTTTATTCCATTTCTTCAGTGCCACAACAGGTAGGCATATGTAAGGCAGTTGCTTTGAAAATCCTGAAGGCGAAGTCTGAGTAGGTTATCCAAAAGCGAAGGTGGGAGGTATTTTTGTAGCCATGGCCTTGTTAAATTCTCTTAACATAAGAAACTGCTTGTCTGTGATACTAGTCCATCGCTGTAAGTGTGTCGTAGATACTGCCACAAAACCAGCCCCTCCTGTAGGCTGAATTATTGCCGTGATATGTCGTGGCTGTGTGTGAGAGAATCCAATGACCTGGATGAATTACTTTCCTGTTATTTTCAAAGGTGTTAGTGCATCTGCGCCGAACGTGGCATCGTGCTTCAAGAGGCCAGGGACTGCTGATGTCTGTCCTGTTGGTCAGACAGTGATCTCTACGGCGATAAACAACGAACTTCTTTGCAGTGAGCGCGTGGCACACGACAGGTCAAACCAAGCAGGGCTACCTTGTCTGAGGCAACTTGCAATTCACCCTCTGGTGATTGGGACATGCTTGAACGTGATTTCGTTTCCCACACTGATGTAATAAATGCCACCAACAACATATTTGTCATGTTTAGTCATATTTGTCCTCGCCATCAGTTGCAGTGCACTCCGTCTTGTTCAAAGTTGTTGAGCATGCAAATTCTCACACGTGTATGTTTTCCGGTCATTATCTCCCTGCATCAGTACCACGGATGATAAGGACTGTAGTTCCCTCCAATTGCAAGGATGCAAAGTGAGTGTAGATGTCCGGTTTGTAGGGTAATGAAGAATCTCACGCAGTTGCAATGTTTTGGAGCTGGTAGGGGCCTGTACAGTCGATCCAAGTGTTCCTTGAGTGTGCACCAGCCGCCCTTACTCTGCTCTGCGCTGCCCTCATACCTTGAGGCTCTGATGTTAAGAGAGGGCATTTAAGGAACCCAGTGACTATGTTTCAGGCTTGTCCGCCTTGCGAACCGAATTGCACTGTTGCAAGGTCCACACCGCAGTGTTCCTTAATCATACCCCGATGGGTGGGACTGAGACAACGGTTGGCTTTGTACTTGACCGGTAGTCAATATCCCTCAGGTAGTGTGCAAAGGTAAGGACGGGAAGGCAAACATGCGGTTACCATTCATTTGTCTAAGCGCCATTGTAGCACTTATGCGTATAACGCTCGATTTGACATCAACAAGGACTTCTGCATTGGCATTGGAATAGTGGGCAGTTATTTATCACAAGAAGCAGAGTGTGGCACGAAATGTGAGGTCTTAGATTGGCTTAATGGAACAGGGCATACCTAAGGAAAATAGAAGCAAACGTGTGTGTTTGAGAACTGGAAGAAATCCCCATTGGGACGGTGAGAATTTATGACACTGACGAGCTGGCAAAGTATTTGTTAGAACATGGTCATAGGGACTTTACATTGCTTGCAAAGCTAGAAACACAAACAAATAATAACTCGAAAGTATTTTGCTGGAAGATTGTTGAAGGTGAGGAATTCAATGCCCCAATATCTCAATAAATTGACTAACTTGCCATATAAACGATAAACTGACAAAGTTGCCATCATTCCATTCTAAAGTGCAAAACAGCGACGCTTTATTGGATTGCGATAGTGCTTTTGCCTGTGTATTGACAAAAGACCGAGTGTACAGAAGTTTGCATAATTACCAGGTGAAGCCGACACAATTGTGAATGCGCGGTATTTGGAATGGCATATGTGCGTCAGGGTAATAAATTGCAGCGAAGCGATCAAAGAAGTGGAAAGACATCACAAGCTGATGTTTTGCAAATCGCTTTTTCATCATTAGATTAAAGATAATTTTACTTTTTGTGCGGTCCGCGAAGCTGTGTTTGTGGCACTTGTTGTGAGTTGAAAATACATAAGGACAAATTTCGTTTCAAAAACGACAGCACATCCCAAATCTACATTGGCACATATTTAAATGCTTTGGTGAATCGAATTGGTGTTGACAAATGGTTTGCATTTGGAGCCATACGATTACCACACGAATTCGGACAGAGTTGTCAGAAACAAGGAAGTGCACATGTCCCTTAACATTTCTGCGGTAATCAAGTAATGATCGACGCAGTATTGTTTTTTCTTGAGACGCAAAGTTGCTGCATACCCTGCTTTCATATAATGCCCTGTTTCGTGCAACAGCGTACATGGGTGGGTATTGGTTCTGCTGCGTCACCTAACAGGCCGATAAGGGGATAGAACATCGGAAAGCAAAGTTTGAGACGCAGACAATGTGTGCGCAGCATTGTTACTATGTGTGTAAGGGTTTGCTTCCAGGAATTCTGAGGAGTCCATTCCCAGCAAGATCACCTCCCTCACGCGTTTGCATCACTCGGAATCATCTTAACCCATTAGTGAGCAATGCTATGTATACTGTCAGTATAAAGCAATGGAGAAACTAATAACCACAAGGCTGAATCAGCGGACTTCTCTCGTTATGCTGAGCCGATCGAAAGGATTCGAAGCACCCAATGAATAAGTTATATAATGTTTAACTTCTGAAAATGCTATGAGGACCGTTCTAGCTTCCCGTGATTCGGCTGCCACGCAAGTAATGAGAGATCCAGCTCATGTGCTTCCTGCCCAACTCTTTTTCTGCACACTTTCAGGCGTCGTCAGGTTGTGCTTTCCCAGACTCCCAATTCCTCCAGGGCACTACAGACAGTAGTTGCCACACCATGTGTCACTATAAAAACGTGACAAGTTATCGTAATTACATATCACAATAGTGAATCAACTGTTGTTTTACTTTTACGCAACTTCAATCACTGGTAGTGGGCTCGTTATTTCAACTGCAAGCGTTTCAATCTTATGCTGCAAGTACCCAGGAGATTATAACGTTAAGAGGATGCTACAACCATGTGCTGCGCAACAGCAGTTTCGTTCCGGCGACCCTCTGGATTCTTTAAATAGTATCGCAGTAACAATCGTCATAAAGCATCAACTTATGAAGGCCGTCTCTTTCGGGGAATTTCGCTCACTGCATTTCCTTTTCCCTTAAGGACTTTTCTCAATGAAGGAGTAGCCTTCAACAGTTACTATCAAGGCGACCCGCAACTGTGCCTGTTGCGGGCTTTGATCTCCTCCATCCTGTGTTGCCATAGCAGCCTTGTTTAAATGTCGATTCAAAGCTCACAGCATAACTTGTTGTTATGCTTTCCTGCAGCCCACGTAGCCTCGTCGATCTGACACGGTCTTTTGGGTCCAAGGCCTAAAGGGAATGACTACACATTAACCTGTGAATTTACTCCCAGATTTGTTCACACGCAACCGTACACGATTTCGAATGCAAGCTTGAACTTGACTGAAATAAATCAACCGGCATTGTGTTGTTGAGGTTTAGAAAGAGTTCGATTAATTTTATCATGACATCGACACCCAACCATACAAATGTTGACAACGCTGCAGGTCCCGCGAATAGCACACTTTGATGGGGACCAATCAGACAGTAGAAGTGCTTTTTATTTAGCACCAGGAATACTTATCCCGTCTCCTGCCTCCTTCAATAGGATACCACACAGCCTCGTAGGCCTACTGAACTCAAGCAGTCACTCCAGACGTGTCAACGCCCGATGACTCAACTGCACACAACTCTCGCTCTTCCTGTAAGGGGGACGGCGTAGCCACCATCACATTTGCCTGCAGAGTGGTTGGTTATGCAAAAGGACTGCTCATTTATGGGCTTCAACCGCCCACTCTATCAAAGAGTCAACAATTGGTTAAGAAGACAAATGATTAGGTCATTATTGATTCTTTCATTTCTTACATCTGAGTGCAGTTTAAATGGATATTTTGCTTAGTAGGGATTAATTTATCCCTCGGAACAAAATGATTATGCTGTTTGTAAGTTGAACAGGTATCTGACATCGGCAGTAAATTTGCAGGTAATTTTGATAATCAGAAACTGCATTGTGATGACGCGGTAAAGTGTACCCACTAGCATGCATTTCTGAATGTACTTTGCAAATGCTTGCATTATAGTTTTAACTCTCCCATGACAGATGCACGCGATTTTCTGAGAAGCGAATGCAATTGAAGATATGCTCTCCCATTAATTGACTCTCTTTAAGAATAGTTAGTAAGAAGTGGCTCATCTCCTCAGTTTTTCACCAACCACAAAAAAATGCAGATTAGACCCCAAATAATTTAATTTCATTCGACTAAATTATCGTGAAGTGCCTTAACTGGTCAATTTTTGCCGACGGAAGGCGAATTTAGATTTGCTCCCTATCAGCTTAGTTAACTAAAAGTAGATCAGCTCGCCGAATCATCTTACAAGTGAATAGGATATCAGATTTGCCCTTATTTTAATACAGTATAGGTCTCTTTCCGATTAAATAGGAGAGGTGACACAAGCAGTGGATATACTGCACAGTGAAAGAGAATTAATGTTTTCTCTCAGGGAATGGAGAAACCCCCTAGAGATAGGCAACAATTAGTGGCTCAAGAAGTTCGTATTCTGCATACCGAATAGGTAAGAAGGTACGATCACAAAAAAATTAATGCAAAGACAAAAATGTTAGGCGGAAGTAGGTAAACTTGATGGAAGAATGCCTGGACCTTGATTCCATAGAGTGTATTTACAAATTTAGAAATAATTGTCACTTGACTTTTTCCGTGAGAAGTTTTGGTTTCCAAGATCCTCAATTTCTTTAGCAGGTAGTTACAATATGAATGCGTGATCTCGACAAATATTATAATCGAACTCACTCCGCAACTACTACATAATTATGAGGTACAGTTACTAACTTCGCACCTGGCGTGGGGCCATGTTAGCATACACAGATATGGAATGTGATTCTCGCAAATATTTCAGTGGTAGTGGCGTGGCAACTGCTAAACAATCTAATCCTCGGCTTTCGTGACATTGACACACTCGCCACCGCTGCGGCAACGTAATGAGCGCAAAAGGTTGCGCTCCGTCACGTCGCGCTACGTCGGGTACGTATTGCTTATTCTTCTGTTCCGACTCGAGAAGAAAACAATCTGAAGGCGTTTACTGCATTTCGCTGCGAACATTCACGCCATTGCAGTCATAAATATGAGTATCAAAAAAACATTTTATCAGTTACGATGGTACGACCGCTTGTAGAGTGCCTACCAGGTGACTTTATAGGCTAGGTGTACTGCTTGCGGCCTAAACAGCTACATGTTACTCTAGTCTTTGAGGTAAAAGGTAATAGTGCCTATTTCAGCCAAATGACATTCCTACATTCGTGAAAATTCAAGAGCGCCAGAGGATAAGGATACAAATTCATGATTGATAGCGATTCCAAACAGCTAGTAAACAATCCCTATCGTCTTTTCCATTGGGCACAATTGCCGAAGGAAGCATCCAAGTAGATGGTCATGCTAAAATTGGGCATTGTGTGCTGGCAGGTCATGTGCTTGTAAAGTCATCGCGCACTCCAGCCTAACATGCTGCGATGTTTCAAATTCTCTCTTGGGCCAATACTAACCAGAAGCATCATGCAATGTCTGGTAATTGGGGCACAATTTCTTTTAGATATGCTCTAATAGCAGCAAAAGAAGCAAAATAGATCAATGATGTGCCTAAACGTAACAAAAAACAGCTGCAAATTTGAATAACTTTTTTGTTTTAGGACTTTTGGGCTATATAGCTGTGGAATACTTATGCTGCTTTTAATTTACCTTTCAGGGAGGAGGCAACCCGAAAATTCGAATCTGGTGAGAAGGTCGTTGCCTTCCGTGCCTAGTTGTGGTTGCAGTTCTTCCCCTCCCTAAACGTTGAACCTTTCTGTCTTACTTTATTTACTGAACTTTCTTTGTCCTTTTGTGAGAGTACACCAGCCACTGTCGTGTTGCTCGCATCCGTATCCATTACAAACGATTGGGCACTCGATTCGAAGTTTGGCAATACCAGGATCAAAGTGGAGCAGAGCATTTACATCAAGTCTTTAAACGCCTCATCGTTCTCTTTCTCCCACTTAAAATTTTTCCTCACCGACCTATCGGCTAATTTATGTAGCGGGCTGGCGATCTTTGCAAATGCCTTTAAGAAACGCTGGTAATAATTTGCCAGACCTAGGAAACTGCTAAGCTCTTTTTAGTTGGTTAGTGTAGGCCATGTCCTCACTTGTTGTGCGCGGTCGTCGATGACGGCTATTCCATTCGACGAGACGGTATGCCCTTGAAAGGTGACCGAGAGTTACAGGAAACGGTACTTCTTCGGGTTCAGGGTTAACCCTGCATTATGTAGGCGGTCCAAAACTAGCTTCAGGTTGGCATTGTTCTCTTTAATGTCTCCACCGAAAACGAGAATATCATCAAGATGGATAATGCAATGCTTTGGGAATAGGCCGATCGGAGCTGTTTACAGGAGGCTTTGGAAGGTGGCCGCCACGTTGCAGAGCCCAATGGGCATCGTTTGAAATTCATGAAGCCCGTTTGGCAATATAAAAGCTGTCTTTCCTTGGTCTGTTTCTGCAACCTCCACTTGCCAATGTCCTGACTTCAGATCTAAGGTGGAGAACCACTGCGACCTATGTAAGGGGCCATGATTACGGCATTCAACTTCCTTTAGTCGATGCACAATTGCAGTTTGCTGTCCTTCTTCTTTACCAATGAGATAGGAGGGGCCCACGGTACCTTGGATGGCTTTATAACCTCATCTCGAAGCATTTCTTCAAACAGATGGTTCACATCTCCCCGCCAAGGAGGTGGAATACCTCTGAGTGTTTGCCCGATGGGCCTAGCTTCATCGGATATTAATCTTATGCTTAACGATATTTGTTCGTTTCAGTCTTTGGCCTTGCCATGAAAAGATATTCGCATACTTAAAAAGAAGCTGACGGAGTTCTTTTCTCTCATCGTTGGGAATGTGAGTCAGCTGCGCACACAGGTCATCCAGATTGCCCATGGGAATGACTGCAGCTTCAAAAGGGGCGTTGCAGATGTCATCTGCGTCATCTTTCGGTATCTGCGTTAGCCACGGTGACTTGATGAGTGGACAAGGTTCCTTCTGCAGAATTTAGGACGGCTTTGGTGTAGCGTAGGAAATCGGTCCTAAGTATCACGTCCCAGGCCAGTTCTGGACACACGATGAATTTTACTGTTTAGGTTTCCATTCCTATGCAGACTTTTTATGATGTCTCTCCTTCAACTAGCATCTCCCTTCATGCTGCTGAACTCAATTTTGTAGAGGAGGAGAGGATTCTAACCCTGTCACAAAGGGTAGGGAAGGCTTGGAGGTTCACAATTGACTTAGCTGCACTGGAGTCGAGAAGAAAACTACAGGAACGTCCTTCAGATGTACCAGGGATCCGCACACAACAATGGGAGTCATTTAGGGGCTGACAAGAAAGGAAAAAGGAGGCCTCACCTGGTCTAAGGATATGGCACAGGGACGCACGATGCAAGGATGCTGAATTTGACCAGTTTTGAGGCATTCTGAAACGGGAGTCCCCTGAGTTTCCTGCCGCTTCTTGATTGCGAGCTAGACCAATTAATCGAGCGAGTAAGTCTGCCTTCCGCCTTCTCAGCCAAGGCGGAAGGTTAAGCTCCGTGTCAAAAATGAACCGCTGCTTAGTTGGCGATTTTGTTTGCAGGACAGCCACGGAAAGCGCGTTCTGCCAGAAATTAGAGGTATCTGGCGCACTCTTCGTCGGCCTCATCAGCTGTTTGAAAACGCCAGAAAATTTTTTGGTCACAGTCTGTTCTTTATGATCGAAGACACGTTGAGCCAACGCATCACAGCATAGGTCAACATCGGTGTGGGGGGTGGTGCTGACTCCGACTGCGGCCACAAATAAACCATGGCAGAGGACGCGGAGAATAAGGGGTATTATTTGACAGAACCAAATTACACAATAAAAACCAAACGACTGGTTCCGAACTAATTTATTCTTTTTTTAGAAGGCTAAGCAGTAATAATATTTGCAAATAAATGTGCTTTTATTGCAGTTCTATCAAATTTATTCCAACACACGCAATGCATGATTTAGGTTAATAGAAAGCATGTCCTGTAGCTTAGCAAATTAAAAGGCAGTAAAATAGCTAATTTGAGGGAATGGAATTTGCGTAACGTCTGTTTAGCTGAAATCGCACACTATGTGCACGATCAGTGATCCCTGGAGTAATGATTATATTTTGATCTGATAGCAAAGCTGAATGCATATAAGCATTTGATAGCGGTACCCTCTTCCTAATGCGCACAAAACTCCGGTTCCCAGGTAGTTGCCGTCTACTTTAGAAAAGCGAATATGAACGCATGGATTTCGTAGGATATTATTAACGAACTGAGCAAAGTGAATAAATTTATTCCTTCTTTGCTCTGGTCAGCCATGATTCGTGTAATAATTAATTCGATTAGGCAAGTAATTTTTTAATTGCTTCTTTCAGCACTGCATTTAAAGACAAAAGAAAGTTATGGCAGCACATTTAAGACGTACTTTTCAAAGTCCAGCATACATGCGTGAATACTGCCCGGTTTGTCAGAGGGAATTCGCAACCACCGGTTTCGTTTTATTGCACCAAAAAAGTAAATTTGAAAACCATTTTTGTTAACCTTTTTGTACTAATGTTAAAATCGACATTAAAATTTTACTTTAATGCTTAAAAATAGTGTCCAACCATAATGCTTGCTGCCAGTGCCCAAGACAATTCCACTGGTTTGAACGACTTCTCCGTCACTTTATTCGAAGACACATTTGTAAGTGTTTGTAGGTGTAAATACAGCTACGTCAAAATTGCCCTTTTGGTCTGCAATAATTTCGCCTTTCTATATAAACACCTCCCACATGGTCTTTCATTGGATTATGTTGCAGTTCAAAATACAAGGGATTCAGGAATACGCCTATACTGTACGGAATGCTACTTAGATGTTGCTACGTGGGACGCATTACAACGCCACATGTTAGTATACCATCCCTGTAGGTTTTCTCCATTTGTCGGCCTTAGTACATGATGATTTTTAATGCTTAGCTTTTGTATCTTTCGGTTTTCAGTTATATGGTGGAATGTGTTCGTATAAAATTGAGCAAATCACCTTTTCTCTCAAAAATCGTAAGCTCTCAAATTTATGTTTGCAACTCAACACTCTTTATTTAATTGACACCATTAATGTACAGCCAGTTGGTATGAAAATTTTGTGTTTGTACCAAAAGGAGATTAATGACAAATCTGACACCTGAAATTAGTCTTTAATCTGTTTGTGATTTTGCAAATGCACTGATCGTATAGTAGATAAGTAATTGACGATTAATACCAAATGCTCTCCTGTTACCTTTTTTATTTAGGATGGATCGTCTTTGATAACAATATTTATTAGTATTTTTTCCTTTTTTGCTTTTTAGTTCTCTTCGATTTAATGTCTACTTATGCCATTTAATTCCCATGGTCAGTTGTTTTAAGATAGGCTGTGTAGGTATGCGTGTAATAAAAGCCAAACATCCTTATATGGCTTATGTTTTTAATAATTTAGTAAGTACGTCATTATTGGCCATGTCTAGGCGTGATTTATGTTCCATAATTTCCTACTTCATAATCATGCTGAATATTTGATTGGATCTATAACCACACAAAAATAAACAGAATAATAATTCAAAAGAGGAACTATTTTGGGTAAAGGATGTGGTAGTGGGTGCTCCTAATATTTATTTAAGCTGCTTAAATCTTACATCAGCGCTCAAATAATCATTTTTAAGGTTGTAAACTTCTCAGTGGGATCAATGAGCCTGGCACCCAAATATTTGACTAGTAATTTCTACTCCAAGACACAATGCGCATATGGTAAGCAGTTTTAAAAGAGCTGCTCATTTGAGTAAAGCTGTTTAAGCTCTACTCAAGCGTTGTATTCTTTAAAAGTTGTAATGGGACAGTTAATCAAATCTGTGAATCAAAGTGTTCTTCAAAGGCAAGTCAAACAGTTCACTAAAACTTTGGCCGTTCCAACGGTGCCATAACAATATTGCTTATGCAAATAAAGGAATCATAAATGACTTGATAAGCATGCGCACGTATTTTTGGGCAGTCAATTTGTACGTGACAACAGAAATTCAAAATGAATGCAACATTTCGTTTGAAGTATACTTCATGCATTTAATGATGCATGAGTGCGTAAATGCCGTCGAACACGGCCATAAAATGAGTGCGGTGATTTCGCAACATCACATCCTACAATTAACTAATGTTCAACCACATGTGATGGGAATGGTATTTTTCTGCTTAGCGTACATATTCTCTGCTTCATGAGTACAATCTCTTTCCTAGTGGCAACTCAGTAGCACGTGCAGTTGTGTGTACACGATGGAGTCCACGCAGCACTTGACTAGTGCATGATTTGTAATTTTAAGGAAAAAAACATTTTGTTTATCCTTTTTCCTGTACTTACTTTGTGCTTAAATATGACTTTGCTAGATAATTGTGTATCTACTCTGCTTATTGTATTGCACCTCTTAAACACAAGCTGTACCCCACAGTGGAGAAGTGGTTTGTTAGGATTTTGGGAGACAAATGCGCTTACAAAGGGTGAGGGGCAACTGGATGTAGGAAGAGATCAGGCATTGCCAGGCTCGAGTGCATAAAAAATTATATGCGAATTTGAAAACTAGTTTTACGAGTGGAATCAATGTTGTCCTCCAAGTAGCATACATTTGTCCGGCACCCATCACAGAGCTAATTGTAAAAGCACCAGTTTACCTAATTAGTGGAATGCATAAATGTGCCCCATGTTTAAACGTGTGGTCTTCACAAAGTCAGTCTAGATTTCACTGTAAGGTCAAAATGGTAAAAATTTGTACAAAACCCATGGCTGCTGATCCGCAAATGACATCATTGACGTCATCGAGCCCAAAATAAGGGGGGGGGCTTAATGAATAAAAGTGCACAATCTTAAGTTTAATAACTCGCAATCACATCCTATCTGGGCCTTCATAATGGTCATCGTTTCTGGTTGGTCAGTTGGTGGATTTGAGAGCACGCGGCTCGATTAAGTATAGCCTTTAGCCAGAGCTGTGCATTCTTGCAATTTGACCAATTAAATGAGATTTTCTGAGAAGACCGTTGAGCTGGGTGCGAACATCTTTAAATGGTGCCATAAATGCGGGACATTTATAATTTGGCACTTATGATTGAATGAAATGAGGAATCATTCCTCTGAGCTAACATTTACCAGATCGCTACTACTGCTCTTGGTCAATTTCTGCTCGTCATTTAGGATGCGTTGCTAGAAGCTGTTGAAATACAGCTGAGAATTAGAGCAGATGAGATGGAATACAAAAGCTTTGATAATGATTACAGCCTAGAATGATCATGATTGTTGGAACGACTATACAGCACCATTCGTGAAAAGATGCAATCGTTGATCCAATCACGCGTAAAAGGCCTTAAATTTCGCAGTCCACTTTCTTTTGTACTCAGCGATGGAATTAAGCTACTGCGAAACAGTTGCAATAGACTATCCCGCTGATGTGTTGCAAATGAGAGAGTATGGGGATTGATTTTGGAGCACGCCTAACCCTTGCAAATTCCATTTAGCTAAGAAATGTGATCCGATTCTCTCTGCTGCTAGAACGTCTTCATGTAGACTCCTAGGGCATATAGACTTTAAGTTCTCTTCTTTCTCGGGGAATTCGGCCAATGCCCTCACTGTCCGATTTATGTTCCATGAACTCTTCACACCTGAGGGTTGTGTTCAAACGAAGTGTGTTTTGCAACAGTGCTAGGGTTTACTTGTGTCAGTCACTTAAAATGAAGTACAATGTATGACGTAGTCTCATAATGACTTTTCTCTCCCGCTCATAAACTGTCATTAGTTTCGGTTTTGGCCTAATGGGTAAAGCCAAATAGCGATTATTTTATCGAACATATCCAAAACTTGAAAAGCTTCCTGCTTCATGGAAGCAACCAATGCAAATTGATGCAAACTAAAAGCTCGGCCCTCAAAAGGGCTTGGAATGTTGGAGTTTTTCAATGCTTCCATTGTGGTCGGCATAATTTGTGTGTTAAGCATCATCCGAGCAGCTGCAAAATCGACATTGGTAAATGCAAATTTATCCATTGCCTCACTACTTGTGTGAGTAATCTGAAATGCCACCAACCACTCCCAAGCCTGATTCACCGATTAAGATAAGCTGTATTTTTATTTGGAAATGGCGACCACCGAAGGGATTTATGCTGGATAATGCTTTGGCCGTATTTTATCTCCACTTGTCCTGACTTTAAGCTAAAGTTTGTAATCGCTAGTGTGATGATGTGATTTTTTCATTGTTGAGCTCTCACTTTGGCAGTGGATAGCTTCGACTTCCACAATTATACCTCCTTCGTGCAGAGGTGTCAATGCTATACTAGTAGCCCTAAATCACTTTCCGTACCTCATTCATATCAGAGTGTTAAATCATCTTCTGTCTTTACAAAAGTGTCGACGAGGTGCACTGACAAGATCAGCATGGTGGAGTTTGGCTAAAAACTGTACCACTGAGTTTAGTAATGATAATCACTTTTGTCAAGCCAGGTGAGAGCACTACATGTAGACCATGTATAGATATAGTTTGCAGTAAATAAAAAACAGACACAAATTTAACAAACAGCTCTTATAGAAGCAGCACAAATGAGTTAAAACTATTCGAGCATTAAGAAGCTCCCTTCACAGAATCCTTTGATGCCAGTTTGCATGTCTCCTTGTATCCCTGACTCCTAGCGGGAGAGAGAATTTTATAAACTTACAAATTACAAATAAATTGATGGAGACGATGTGTAAGAGCCAGTAGCAAAAAAATCAATGTATATCCATGTGCCATAATGGAAATGGTGGTGTGATTGTGATGCCATGTCGATGCTCGTGCTGGTAAAACTAGGAGGCACACTCTAGCGGCGACTAGCTGAGGTCAGTCTAATCTAATTCTAGCTTATTTTCAAGTTCACTAAAACTAAACAATTTTGTAAATAGCCTCATTTTTATACAAACCTTGCACAGTCTCCTTCATATTGTCTCAATGACGTGGACCTAACCGTCTAACAAATGGTCACTTTTAATAGAGTAAATTTAATTCCCAGTCGAAAGCCAAGCAAATATAATAAGCTTGCTCTACTAAAAACTCTGTATGGGTTCAAAACTTTGAAATAGTTAAGATTTTCGCCTTTACCTAATCTCCTTTATGATGTGCATTGGCCCGTGGGACTTTTGATTCCCTCATGTCCAAAACAGTCAGAAATCTATGCAGTATAATATATTCTAGTAAATGCCCTAAGAACTTCAACAGAGTCCACCTAGTTTTGAAAAATGTTCCACTGGCTAGAAAGGGTCTCAAAATCTAATACCACGCAGTGTCAGGTTGGCAACAGTTTAATCAAAACAAATACGTGCATAAATTAAAGCCTTCACAAAATTTATTTCAACTTACCTATTTAACGAAGATGAGGGGTGAGTGATAAACTGCTCACCACCTAACCTGTACTAAGGAAGGCAGTCAAGAGCCACTTTGTTGCGAGCCACAAGGCATATGCAGAGGGGAGCATAATATTTCACATCAGATCTAGGTGTATGTGAGAGCCGGTGGCTACGATCAGATGGTGCCAAGAAGGTGGGTAAGGATAGGCAGGCAAGCAGGCAAGAATTACTTGATGCACATTGCGAGTTGAGGAAGGAGTGGCGATGCCTCTGAGTGGGTTTTTAGAAGAAATATGACGTCCCAAGACATAATGCCTCAGTAGCACTTACAACTTTACTACCAAGGGTGCAAAATCCATTTTAGGAACAAAAAACAATTTATACTTTTATGCTTACCTTGCATTACCTAGACAATAGGGTCACTGTCCCATGTAAGTGGGTATTTATTATATTTCTTGTATAGATTCCCAACCCACCTGAAATTTTTATGCTAGGAAGCGACTTCTAAGGTCATTGTATCAACTATTTGATTAACCTCTATGCCATCATTGTCACCAAACTATTGTTGACGGAGTGCTGATTACATTTAAAACGAAAAATTAATGAAGCTAATTAAGTATTGCATTTTTTAGGTAGCAGTTGGACCAATCTAACTGATTAATCACAATTGGTGTCATTATTTTAACAATGTAATAACTGGGGCATCTTGATGGGTTTTCCTGCCAGATGGACTAACCTTAGTTGCAAACGCAGTGAACAGTGCTTCTACAGATGCTAGCCTAGGTGCCGCCTATCCTCTGTTCTGCTTTCATTGCTAGGGGATCCCTGAAACTCAGCTTCTGATAGCTGATTCGTTCTCCTACCTGACCCCATTAACATGGGTGGCATATTAAACACGCACAAATGTTCCAATTTTTTTTTAACAGACTCATTGTTCCTGGGCTTTACAACTATTTGGGTGGGCAGGTTTTACCCGTGTAATTGAGACTCTATGTCTTTTTGATGGTCAGCACCAGATTTTTTCAATGGTCATCTGTTGCGTCATTGAGAGATGGATATGAATATGCACTATGTCATTACTGCCTTCGCACGGTTTTTATGCTCCTTCGAAGCAAAACTTAATCTAAGGATTAAAACAACACGCAGAGGAGCACTTTATTATTTGTCTGCTCAATTAAACGCTTGCTTTAACGTATAGCATTATGAAGAGATGACCTTGCAGAGCAAGGTGGCTAATGAGAATTAGGTTATACATTAAAAAGATGTTTTTACGTCAATTAGAAGCCTAGGAGTCACAGACTGGATTTAAACCCAACCGCGCGTGCAAAAAGAACTTGCTAAGCTTTTAGAAAATACGATGATGATGGCTTGAGATTTTCCAGACGCATTTCAATTTCACTGCACCTGCGTCATTTTCAGCAGCCTCAAAAGGTTTACCCTCCTACTGATCGCACCACTGCCTACAGCCTGTGCTCACAGCCATGCAAGAGGAAACCATCAGTAATCTGCTTAACGAGTTAAAGTAGTTACATCAATTCTATTTAACCACTAAATTTGTCGGCGCGGAGTGTTCCTAACGTAGCCTAGCGGCCACAGCTTTAATTTTGTGGGTCGAATCTTCCCTTAACTTTGTAAAATCACCAAGATTTTCGAAAATATACCCACCACCTGAACATTTGTAAGGCAATAGATAAGCAAAAATGGTGAATTTGACTCCGAAAGATTGAGATTTAAGCATAGGACGACAAACACAGCCCAAATAACATCTTTTAAAAAGTACACCCAATATAGCTCTAAGGTCCACTTGCGCAGCTTCAAGTACACGTCAAGTACCACCATCCACGTACCAAGTTGCATTTTGAGCATACAAATCATCTCACCTACAAGCTACCACTTTCTCAATGCACGAATCCGTATTCAATTGACCTTCCTTCACTAAAACATCATGCAGATGTACAAAGGTGGATGCGAAGTTGAAGTCCGCGAACTAACGTCAGAAGAAAGACCATCGCCGATGGCATAAGAGCAGACCACTCATAAGTGCAGCTCCGGTAAAGATGCTCAAAACGAAGGGGGCGGGTATAACGAGCGTGTGCTTACATACACCTCTTAGGTGAGATTCTTTCGCCGGTAAACTTACCACGAATAGAAATGTCCCCACCTAGTCAGTAAACTCCTTCCGAGTAAATGGCCAAAGGAGGAGAGATGAATTTAAAATCTTTTGCTCTCATAGCTCTCACTTATGACAACTACAAACTACCAATTGTTCTCTCGTTGATGAGTTGACTGTTTCCTGCATTTACCTGTGGCACTCGTGAGCTCCCTAAGACAGGATGAAATGCTGCCTTTTCTTGCTGACTTTCTGGTCTAGTAAGATCATCTTTGTGGCAGGCAGTATGCTAGGCAGTGATAATGATGAGAGACATCGAGTGGCAAGGAGTTAATAAGGCATTGTGTCTTAATGGCGTATGTTATGCATTTGTCAGTTTGATGAGAAAGAAGGAGAATTTTCGACAGCTAAACAGAGAAGATGTGTAAAGTGTCGTATGGTTGTGCTATGAAAAAGGTAGATAGGAGGTCATTATTCTAGGCTATTTGACGACTAAGAGTATTAAACGGAAATAGCCGGAAATCGAAACGCGGAAGTTGTTGTGGGATCGTAATCGACCACAAAACGCAAAAAGCCCCTGTTCAACAAAAATTGGTCAAACCGCAATCTGTTTCCCCACTTGCATTTGGGAAAGTATACTTAACAATAATTCCATACACACTTATTACACTGCAGTTCCCTTCTTGTACATAGTGACAGAGAGTTTGCGCAGTTAGAATTTGGCCCTGTGCGGTCGCCAACGTCTACTGGCACTTTGTTAAGTAGCATACCCAAGCTTTGCATCGGGTCTTCCTCGACTCTTCCATAGTGCAATGTAAGAGAAGTCAGTAAAACTGATCCTTCTTTGTTTTTATCAGAATGACACTGAGTTACTAGCATTAAAGTAACTTCTCCATGTCGCTGACGCGTAGGCTGCCGTGAATGGCTATTGCCGCAAAACTTGATCTTAAAAGGGGACACATTAGCTGTGATATATAAATTTTGTCCTTTTGAGTGGCTTTAGAGTGCACAGTAGCTTAATCCGATGCTTTATGCATTCAGTTATTACGTAAAAACCTTTCTTTCTTGATTCGATTAAGCCCATGTGCAGTTTTTATTCAAACAACCACATCTGGCCTGCATTTGCTCGTGTGCACAACGCTGAACTTATTTCATACCAGCCCCTTAAACTAACTATTTTATACATATCCTATGGACACATTGGAGTCCCCGACAAGTTTATTAACTTTCAGTCTAACTAGCTCAGCCTCAATGTTACTGAAACAACTTAATTGGTAGTGATCTCCTGTACAGGAGCGTTGTAACTAAGGCCCAGGAGTAGGAATTAGTCGATGCATGAGATATTGGTCATTGCTGTTTCTACTCATGACTGAATATTCGATGCATGTTACCATGGACGAAAAGGGAACATATAGCGTATGCAAATCTAGTAGTTAGTGGTAAAGTTAGCCCTGCTACAGACATGGATTTATCTCTCTCTCACCTCCTTACAGCAATTGAAGTACACCCGCAGGTGATGTCAACTAGAAAGAAACTAAATTAAGTTCACTGCAATGCTTTTAGAAAACGGTCTGTCCAAATTTGGCTTGTACCATAATGCCTAACACTGGATAATGTCTTGCCACTTATCTCAAGGACTGCCAAAACTGACAAAGCAATCGAAGCATTTGAAGGCCTCTCTATTTGAGTAAATTTTTCTAAGCTTCATGCCTGACAGGTCGGGAAGTGGTGAATGGATAAATAAACAGATATGTGCTTGGGTAGGTAGTGTTAACCATGCCGTTTAGCCTATTGAGTCTGGAGAGGATTAACTTAACTATTAGACTGCTGTGTTCGCTTCTAATGAAATGAGCCTCCTCTTTAAACTTTGAGGCATCAACGGAATTTTGGCCTAAAAACCGCAAATATTCACCATTGTTTGCTTATCATTTTAGCTAATTGTGTCTACCTCAACAGGGTATAACTTTTCTGTTTTCATTCTAAACGGACATAGTCATGGCCTCAGAGAAGGTGTTGAAATTGTCATCGTTGGCTTCGTGTGATAGAAAAAGACCTATATCGGCTTCAGTACCTTGATGGGTAGAAATGAGGATTAAAAATAGCATCCTAAGCCAAGCAGGAAAAGTTTAAAAAGGCTGACTTGATCATGAGATATAACGCAGAGGGCCACTAATTAGGTGTTTTGAATTTGATGGTTTATTGTTGATATTGCAGCGTGTGTTGTCGTCATTATTACAGCACATGCTGTTCCCAAATTCAGTAGGAGTATGGCAACTTCAGCCAACATCAACGACTTTTCACTAGTCAGAGTGGACTTATTTAACTGACTGACACTGAGAAAGTCCTGTAACAGCTGCTGCACCTTCGGTATACGCGTTGCGCTACTGCATCAGCCCTGCCCAGCCTTTGAGGTTCATTTACGGCATCCGGCGTCCTGGTAAAGAGGTCGGAGTGTGACTGCTCATTGCAGTCCAGTGTGATGGATGTAGAGAAATTAATGTTTTCAAACAACGATTTTGCACTTATTCAACTTCAACTCCTCTTTGCGTTCGCACATTCCTTTCCTGAGCGAATGATAGTTTTTAGTTTAATTGTTAAATTTTTCCTTCTGTCTTTGCAAGAAAATCTCGGTACAGAGTTTAAAATTCGCGAATTTAGGCCTTCACCACCTGTGCGCATACCACCATTAGCAGTTCCTACTTCATTCTCTTTGCCCATTCCATTGTAGGCCCTCTATTTTTTCGGCACTAATCGTGGTGTGGCGTTGGCTATCATGGAAATAATCTGGTAATATGATCACTGCATTTTCCACCTTCTTACCCAAATATGCTTCTGCTGTCTCCTTTACAATGCCACAGACAAGATATTCCACGCAGCAACATGCTTCAGCATGCAGCGGTAATTAATTTCAATCTCTGGCTTCTCTCTCGAATTTATCAACTTGAATGGCCTGCGCTGCATAATCCCTTGAAGGATTTATAGGTGAATTGTCCCCAATTAGAATTTTACATCGCGCATGATATTAGTAGGGTTCATGACCGCCTGGTTCCCTAAGGCATCAATGATGATGCGACTTTATCCATAGAGGCCGCAGAAAGTAGTTTTGCGGTAACCCTAGATCAATGCCAAAGCTGGACCTGTTGTCATGTATTCGTGGAATACACAGATGCGTACGTGTGTAACCTATAGTGGTGGCCTTAACGATCGGACGACCCCGTATATTAAATAAAGCATTTAACCCGGGATATTTTCATCATGTGCATTAAATGCTAGAAGGCTCTCTCCAACCAGAAGACGACACTGTTTAATGATTTTAACGGTTGCTAGCCGTTGCTCACACGAAAGGATTGACGCACAATCCAGGCTCTGCTGTGAATACGCCTGTAACTGAGCAGCCCGATGCTGAAGTGAAGGTGTCAGAGAGAGACCAGTGCAGAAGAGCGAGTTTTTTGGCTAATGCTGAGAAAAATCCTACCAATCGCACGGCTCCATGTACTGGGCTGGAACTGATCACTCTATGTACTATGGTCGTCCACGCGACCATGGTTCTCCTTAGAATAAAGCAGTTTGAGTTTCTGAGGAAAACGTGTACCTTCATGAATTTATCCACGTGCACATCATCCGTCAAAGCTATAGGTCCTCCTATAAGAGCCCAAATTTGCGCGTTTTTTACAGTGTTCCAAGAACCTGATGATGGATGGCAGCCTCGTAATTTATACCCACTTGCCTCTGCAGTCAAACTGAAAAAAAATTACCACTCTTAGCCATTATCCTAACCATTCCTAGTACGCTCAGCTGGCTAAATCATGCCAGTGCCGAATAAAAGTGATCTATCAAAAGCGGGAGGATGTATGTTTAATGTATCAGTTCCGGCTCATGAATGGCTCTCGCTCTCTTAATCGAGGTGACAAGTTTTCCCTTACACTCCTTTCCACAGGAGGACGATAAAATTGCCATTTTACCAATGAACATTTATAGCCAAGAGGAACACACTCACCAATGGTTGCGAGAAGCTTAACATTCAGTGATTTTGAGTAGGACTGAGCTCTTTGTATACAATTTGTCATTTCTCGAGTAAATTTTGACCATGCCTGTTGAATTATCAGTAATTAGATAGCTGTGCCATCGGCTCAGTTTGCTCACTTATTTTAGTTTAGGACTGTGGACTTTTAAAACAATATTCCTTTGGTTCGTTAATTTGCTGTCAATAAAACCTGCTAACAAGTTCTCAAACTGATAAATAACTTTCTTGATGACACTGTCTTGAAGCATGATACACAATCGCTAAAATCGTGTTTTCACTTTGGTGGTCAACTGCCTTGTTAGTGCTTTATATCAAACAACGTCATATTTCGCATGCTTTAACAACTTCGCATTTGTTTCGATAATCTTGGCGGCTGTCATTCCTTTGCTTAGAGGCAAACCTGTTTTTTGTATTGGAGAAAGGGACAGTAGAGCACAAGTATTGAATATTGCAGCCACTCACTAAATTTATTACTGATTTACTATGACCCACTACCTACATTAGAAAGATATCTCAGTCTTGGTCCCTCAAATGCAATCTTTGCTACTACGAAGAACTTGATGAGTGGGAAATGAAGAAAGTAATGAAAATAATTTCATTTGCAACTTTGAAACTGACACCCAATGCACGAAACAGAAGCATCAACCTGTTAAGCGTTGCTGGATTTGTGGCAGCTTTAGGTTGCGTGCCCTCTATCAACGGTATGAAAATGAAGAAGAGGACAAAAAATCCAGCCATGAAGTTGTTTGACAGATCACTTTCCTATTTATTAGTTAGAAGCAGTGGACAGTTGCCTCCTGCAGTAAAAGCTCCGACTCAGGCTCCACGTCCACATAAGAATTGGGCATCCATTGGGCTATAAAGGCGACCCAAAATTCACCCGCTTATCAAAAATACCCCAAAACAGGTTTCTTTTTAAGCTTGCCCATGCCTTTAGGTAAATGATATAAGGTCTGAAATCGAGAGGAGCGTGATTGCCATGTGTTTAAATAAGAGTACAGCGTTGTGTAATTTTCGTAGATTTTGAGACAAGCATAATGTAAAAGCCTATATTTTAACAGGCCGGTGCGTGAATGAAAATAAAACACTGATTAATTTGACACAAAAACCAAACCACGTCGTTCGGGTTTTGCATGAACACTGATGTTATAGCAATAGTAATTTAAAATTATTAGAAAACTCAGTTTTGTAGCATTAGGGCATATTAAGGGTTCTAGTTCAATCCAATTTATACAAAATTTAAAAGAAACTGGAAGATTCCGAGTTGTAAGTTCAAGACGTGAAATTATATGGACAAGATACAAATTTGACAAAATAAATGCAATTTTCTAGGAGCAACAGGCGCATGTCTTTGAATTTTTAAATACTTGCCGCAATTGTTTAGTGGCAGTAAATTCGAGGGCTAAATGCGACCAGAAGAGTTCCCAAATCTTCGGTCACTGGATTCAAATGTGCGAGAACCAAAAGAAATGGCAATAAAGTTGGCGTTACATGTGAGTGGACGTGTGAAAAGGTTGAGAAGTAGGTAGACTTCTCTAAATTAGCCATCAATTTAAACTTTTTTTAAATCTGAACAGCACTAAAACCTATGGAAACAGGCACCCCTTGCGCACTTGCTTTTACTGCAGCACCCACAATTAACATTTGTGGTTTAATAAAACGTCATTCTCCTCACTTTTGCGTCAAATTTATTCGTGGATGACACGGAAAATCAATGCTAGCGAAGCCGAGGACTAACCTTGGAAGAAAACAATGCAAAAATTAACACTTGCTTAATTGTGCACTTAACTGGCGTTTTATGCCCCGTTCTCATGGCATAAACTCATAGCTCTCATTAAGTCTGGTGCTGTCAAGTCGTCAACCTGAATGAACATAAATATTGCCGACCTGTATCGGCAAACGGAGAGTACTGCGTCAGTGTCCGTGACGGCTAAATAATTACAAAATACACAGAGCTCCAATTCCATGTCTTTATAGCTGAATAAGAACGCCAGGGAAACAAAGAGAAGTACGGTATGCCATTCTTTTGCTTTATTTTATTTTTCCTACCAGGATTGCCGAACTTACGCTAAAACCGCACATGGAAGGGGAAGATAAGTGAGACAACATAAAGGAGGCCAAGGCGGTGTTGACCAATTGGAATATAGGTCAAAAAACAAACAATTTAGGGTAGCTGAAAACTACCTCATCGGGATAACTGCAAATAGGTGTTTCATTACCGACTAACGTGCTGCAGTTCGCTTTAGGGAGCACCTAATACAGCTCCGTAGAAAAAAAATATAACGCAATAACTTATGGACCGTTGTGAAGTAAAAATAGAAAAAGTAAGGCCACAAAATACGACGGTTTCTTGCAGTGCGTCGGGCAAGTCAAAACTACTAGACCAAGTTTTGCCATATTCTGATGGAGAAATATTAAATGCTCATTTTTAAAGCAAAGAAGCTATAATTACCTTTGCCACCTGAGAGGACTATGTTTGGCAAAGTGGACCGATGATGGTGCTCCATTCGTGCCATGACGGTTGGGTTAAGAGGGCGTATTTACAGTTCCCCGTGTCTTTGACAAGAGAGCCATTAATTTGTTTTAAGTGTTTGCGTTGGACCGAAACCATTAATTTCTTTGGAACTAGCAAATGTAAGGTAAAGTAATTCATAACCAAGTCAGCCGGATTGATTGTTTATTTATACATGAAGAATTTCTCTTACAAAATTAATGAGCCATCAAGGGGAATTTAAGGGCGGTTTTCATACAATGTGAGATCAAAAACAGCAAAACAATTTACAGTAATTGCTGGAGTGACTTCATAGCAATGCAGTGATGCAGATACTGTTCTGATTGTAAAGGGATCAAGAGGCTGAGCCATGATGAAAGATTTCTAGGAATTCGGTAGGTAATTTTAATCATGTCTACTACCAGTGTGGTTTCTTTGACAATCGAGACATCCCTAATAGTATGGTTCAGGCCATACTGGCAGAAAGGAAGTGGTATTGCTGGCCCACAGTGGGTTGTCACTACTATGATGATGTTTTACATCCACCATAGCGAAGGCTGCTCTGTTGGTGGACTGACATTGCATATTGAGTTTGCGGAATTGATCTGCAGTCAGTCACTTCACCAGTGGAATGGAATGCCTAATGGTATTGACACAGGGTGGGTGGTAGACAAATATGCAATTCATGTACTGCTTCGTAAGAAACGCATGCAGGAGCACATGGCTCAGATGTCGAGAAGTAACCTCATAAGGACATCGAGGTGTAGAAAAAGTGATGGGTCTTTTGATTTTAAATGCACTTTCCAATAAGCACTTTCTATTTCATTCTTGATGTCACTGCCAAGCCTGGAATGCTAGCAAAAGAAATTTCACTACCTAATCTGTTACCTAAACACGGAGGGCTTAGTGACTCTCAAGCAATAAATCTGACCTCTAATAGGTCAAAACCGACTTCGGACAAGAAAACCAGTCAGCTGAAAAATACCAAAAAATGTTAAGTTATGGTTATTATTGAGGCGCTTGTTGCAGATTAGCATGTCAAAGAGGCCTCAGTGCATTTCTTAATTGGTAGTAAATGCATATCTTTTCTACCTACTTAACAAATCTCCACGCAATGAGTGGCAGTACCTTTGCTGGCCTGATCACGCACATGTACACTTACCTAAACCGATTCATGGCGGTGAAATGAAAAGGTATGGCAAACTACCAGCAATATGGTAATTAGGGGAAAAGGGAATATCCAATGGTCCTTCGCGTCTGATACAAAATCTTCTAAATGCCAAAACTTGCTCGTAGCTCTTGACGAAGAAGGTGATGACGGAAAGTAAAACCTGTCACAACCCATAGACTGCCTTCAAATGATCTTGTGAAGTAGCATGCACAGTACACCTTAATGTGAAGGTCTTTTTCCTGATGCAGAGTGAGGCTACGGAATATCTATACTTTGTGCCCAACTAGAAAAAAATAAGTAAAGCATGAAGTTATGCTAAATAAGGACAAACGGTTATAGCGTTTGACAGAAAACAGGGTCTTCCAATTTAGCACAAATATTTCTAGCATGAAGAAGTTGACATAAAAAGCCATGCACCTGCGGTTTATAAAAAGTCAATCCCTCGTCCCTAGTGCTGCAGTTTTTTGGTCAAGGGAAGTACACAAATCGAGAGGTAGGCCTTCTGACTCTTGAGCTACCCAATGATGAGCATTGGCTTGTTTGGGCGATGAATGCGACGTATTTCAAACAAACGGACACTGCTAAATGCACATTCGCACCCTCCTACACCCTTTCTAAAACGAGTTGAATAATGCAGGCTACAAGCTCATGGGGCTGCACGAGTCGAAGAACAACAAGTTTGCCTCCTCTTCATCAGTTATTTGTCAGCCTTCAAAACCGGGGCACAAAATTAAGCACTTTGCAATTTATCACAATTTTAGTTATTGCGGCAGTACTGGTTATAGTTTAAAGTGACATTGGCAGCAAAATTCTCCACCTATTTTTTGAAAAAATGCATTTTTGAAACTAATACAGCAAAAATTTGACAGTTCGTAATCCTGCATGTTTAACGGGCAACGCAAATGATTTGGGCTCAGCAGGTCGTGGATGCACACTGCGGTCTGCCCTTCAAACGATGTCAATATCCTGTCAACTCCTTTCACGCTAATAAGTAACGTGTCTCTACACTGCTTTGAGAAAATGTGGCACTTTGGACAGTACATTTGGATGCCTTATTATCCTACCACATTAAAAATCTGTTTTTATTCACTTTGTAAAAATCAGGAAAAACAGAAAAGATTGGCCCGTTGTAGTTGCAAAATGGTCTAGACTACATGCTTTAGTTTAAACTGATAAGGTCGACACTCGAATTTACCCCGTTGCCATAGCATCTTGCCTGCACGCTCAACAAAGTTCATGCACATCATGACTTCGACTAGACTAAAATCTTTCGGCTTTTGCTTTCATTGTTCTCGTTATGTCTAAATATTTGCAGATACGCTTAGCTATTCAACGAGTTTATGAAGTAGAAAACCGTAGACGATTAATTACATTTAGATATGCCCATTTATAGCACACCCATCTGGGTTTAAAGAAAAATATGCGATAGGATTATGTTTCACCTTTATTACATGCATGCCTGTTTATAAAGCATTTATTAAAATAATTGACCGCAAGTGATTAATGGCGCCACTGGAACCAAAGGGAACCAAAACTTAAACAAATAGAAGAACATTTACATGAATTGCTATCAAAGGCGACCTACTTTAAGCAAATTAATGGCCAGCATTAATTTATAATCGTTATGCAGGTCAAAACCAATGCAGTGGTGAGTCTAGCGACAGGCTGATGACAAATTTTGCGCACTGAGATCTGCTGCTAGCGGGAAATTGAACGAGCCTATCTTCTTAGTGCTCAATAATAGGTCTCTATTTGATGAAAATGTGTTGGGTTACAAAGACAAATATGCAAAATCTTACAACGTTGTAAAGGGAAAAAGCGATTTTCTTCATTCCATGCGAACAAATTGTACCATATATCTGTAATGCAGAAGATACGTAAGCTAAACATCAAACTCATCGTCAGCTAAGCTTGGCAAGTGGAGGGATACGTACATGTATGATAAAAACTCATGTGGACTTCGAATTCATGCCACTTCAGAAAATCTGCATGGCATTCCGTGCAGTAGAGGCGTGTTCCTGAATCCGCTGTATAATCATCTGCAGAATATCCCAATATAATGCTAAATGCGAGTTGTTCGTTCGAGGAACAAAATTTTACAGATCATAATGGCAACTTTGTGTAATTACATTCAAGCTTCCGAATACTCACAAATATGTTCTCGAACGAAGTGAATGAGAAGTGATTCAAACCAACAGAATCGTCTGTGGCACTGGAAGCAAACACTATGGTTGTACACTGTTTTCAAGTGTTGAAGCAAAATTTTGTCATCAATTACAACAGCACGAAGGTATAACAAAGAACACTAATGACTGCTTTTGGGCTCACTTACTTCTTTGGTGGACTAAAGCGAGACCAGTGGTTCCAAATTCAATGAGACAAATGGGGCAATATTCGGGCATATTTACGAAATCACATAAAACGTATCTCAATTGGAATGTCCAAACTCTCTTTTTTCAAATTGCGGCGATGGAATGAGCAACAAAGCATCAATTCGCCTATCCAAATTTAGTAGTGCAAAAAGTGTGGTTAATTTATTTACTTTATTAAGCTTATTAAAAACTCCGTGTAAAATGCATGCATTCATACCTGCTTTTCGAAAATAAATGATGCCTACCTTAATGCTCACGTTTTCTTTGTGTGCTCAGAACGGAGCACTGCCTGCAAATGCTTATGATCATTCAATTTTGATCTCAAATCAAAATTGAATGATCATTACTTCATGGAGCACTAATTTAGTCCTCATTTTCAAAAAAAAATAAAACTTTAGTGAATTTAACTCGACTAAATTTGCTATTTTGCTCCCTTTTAATCTGTCTATCTTCTAAAGCATACCTTCGTCTAATCTAAGCCATGAGTTGTCCTTTACGCAAATTGTCATCGTGAATCGGTTATATTGTAATTCACTTTCAAATAAATTTGAATAAACTGCAATGAGAACGTAATTTTCGGCAGTATACATCACTGCTTATTTGCCTCAGTTTAAAAAAAAGCATTTCTGGTTTAAGATATGCAAAACGGATTCCTTTTTAGTCCACCTTTAAAGTGCTAGGTCCAGGCTGGACGCGAATAACAGTAGTAAGAGCTCCCTTTTGTGATGCTATTTATAAAAGTAATGCAGGATGACTGCAAATAACTAAAAATTACCCCGTCTTTGGAATGATTGGACATCTTTATTCACACTAGCCTGCAGATGAGAGACAAATATAGAAATGACAGCCGTATAGCTAAAAGGTCCCTTAAATAATCGTATTTCTGTAGAAACACCCCTTTGGGTTGCAAAATTGAAAGCATATCTGAAGGGGATTATGACCCACTTACTTGTTTCTATTCTTAGCGTCTCAGGTTATTCCATGATACTTCTCTTCTGTATTGGTGGAAGAGGGAAGCTGAAGCTATGCGACATCCTAAACAAGAGTGCACAAAAAATTTGCCTAAGTAAGCCCATTATCCACCCAAACACAAAGCACAATTTACCAAAAGCTTTAATTCCGGCAACTCTACCACGAATATGCTTTATGGCCAATAGTTCTTTCCCCGCAATTTATACCCAACTATGAATAACCACCAGAATTTACTTGTAAAGTAGTGGAATCGATATCAACTATGAAGATGTAACTTTACCCTTCAGGCGCTCTTGAATCGACATAAACACAGGGATATGGCATGGAGGGGATAGACATATTGTTCACCTTAACATCAAAGAATCGTTGTAGATGGCTAGAGTGGCACGCAGTGTGTCAGTTCACAGACTGCACACTTGGCCAAATCATACCTACACGGTTACATGTTAGGCTAGCCGCATACTGCGTTCAGCATTGCATTGGCAAACGTAAGGCTAGATCTGGTCAGTAGAAGGCCACGTGGTCTCATCTTTTCGAAAGTGATCCCTCTGCAGAGCCTTGGGGCATTTTCGAGGCACTAAATTGCAAACGCATTGCACTTTTACTACTGCACTCTGAGGCATACATTAGCAACCTGTAACGCCATCCCCATATTCCCTAAACAGGAATGATGATAATCATAATGCTGATAACCATCTGAGTGGTGTGGGTATTCGCCTCTTCTTCGCTGATAATACGAAATCTTTAGTAAATTCCTACATTCTTTCTTATCTCGCATGTCGCGTTATTCAAAATGCTCACTAAAGCTTAAGTTGAAATACGTTTTATCATTCAAGATGTCCAAAGCTGTGTAATGAGGCTAGCTTTTAATAATTTATTGCCAAATGCGTATGTAGCTACCAGCAATCTGCATGTTGAGGAATGCAGATTAAACCCCTTTCCCTCATTCCACTCCACGCAACACGAAGCTGCAAAGCCATGTGGTGGGATTCACTGGATGCGAGAATGTTTGTTTCCACCCAATTGGATGAAGTAGGATGCGAGAACGGTGTGGGCTAGTCGGTGAAGGCATGGGTGGGAGAAGTGGCGGGCATCTGCGATAATTCCAACGAGAAAATTAACTGTGCAACTGAGAAGTGTACCCACATTTCGCCTTGTCAAGGGCAAATTTAATCATACTAGACCCACTGCGCCGCTGGTTGAAAACGAGCTGTGACGTCTACACCACGAATGCTCACCCATTACTGGACACCTAACACACACATCATCAAAACCACAGTAATTGAAATGCTATATCATGTACCGCTGGTAGCTGCACAAGCTACTGGAAGTAGTCTTGATTCAAGTTAGCTGACCAGCAGTAGAATTGGGACACTAGGCTCCGCTGTTTACTTCTCAGCACTGCCTCAAGGGCTGCTGAGCAATGGCGAGTACCAAGTCGGTTTCAGGTGATAGCACTGCTGGAAAGCATCAAACACCCGACAGTGCAAATCGACTCCTCGCTATCATGTCCAATGTGATTGACACAACGTGGAGCGTGGTAACGAGAGCTGTAATGATGCAGGCAAAGACAGAGAGGAAAATGTGACTTGGAGGCAGGAGGTGATGGAATTCATTCTCACACCACAAGTACTTTGCTTTTTTCGATGGTACCACCGTCACACTCAAATGGAGTGGAGCCACCGAAGAGCAGACGAGAGGTGGGCGTGGGTACCAGACGAGACGCGTGTTGATTGGCTGAGCAGAGCCACGCATCTTAAGTGCGTGCGTCAGCAGTCATCGCATTCAGATGGCAATGAGGATGATTGGGGAGGCAAACTCGATCACAGAGGAGGCACCACCAACTATTCACACAATGTGAAATCGTGGCATTTCGTTTCGAGAAGAAGCGACAAAAATTTGGGCAAGGAAAATTGCAAGTGCATTTGGGATGAGTGGCATGCAAACGCGAAATGTGAATAAGGCAGATTTGTGCAAAACGCGGGTATCTAAACTCGGAAATCAGGTAATTTTGATGTGGGTGCCTGAGCTTGACCCAAAGCTGAATTGAGAGTCCTACTAATTTTTTTGGTGTGCTCTTAAACCCTAGTCGGGCTATTCTAGGCAAGAGTGGATCTGTGAATATGCACAGCACTAGATGCCATCTACTTACTCCTTTTCAAAACATCGTCAGAGATTCTAATCACTTTCTGTATTGTAGAAAATGGGTGCAATTTTGCGTAAACATGGCGCGTTGAGCTCACTTTTCTGCAGCAATACGACATGCGGGTGGAAAGAGCAAATGGTGGAAGAGCAACCGCAGCACCACAAATGGGCATGTCGGACAGCACTGGAGAACTTAAGAGGCATCACTTGCTTCGTCATCCGTCCACCCACCTATTAACGATATTCAACGTCAGTGGTGAAGTTGGTTGCTAACTTTACATTATTCATACGTGCGACTGCCACTACTAGGCAAATGCACGGATCGCACAGCGGTGGGAACGATTTGTTGGAAACAACTGGCAAGGGTATGCTGCCCTACTGATAGGCTGAATATCATATAAGTAGGCATGGCATTGCTTAGTTTGACATGCGCACGGCATGAATTTGATATAAGTGTGTCCTGGGTAGTGTCACTTGGTCTCTGTCAGATCAATCAACTTGGCGGTTTATGTGACAGTGGACACCAACATAGCCTAGAACTGGTATAAGTAGGTGCTATGTTGATAACAGATTGCTGTGGATCAGCTGAAATCTATTTAAGCGGAGATTTGGTCAAACAGGCGTTATTAGGACACCCTGAGAAGCTGACATATTATTAGGTTCGTTGCTCGACTTATGTGCTAAATTACATGTAATTAGACGTGGCATTACATCAATTGACATCTGTATAGCAAGAATTCTATCCAAATGTCCCTGAGTTGCGTCACTTGGCCTGCGTCAAGTCGATTAGCTTAGAATTCAAAACGACATTCCACATCAAGTCATATTTAAGCCCCTAAAATAAGCAAGGTATTGTTGAAATGATCCTGCAGAGACCCTGGAATATCAACTAGCTGATGGCAAGAAATTCCGAGTAGCAGGTATATAACTAGGGAAGCTGCACAATGGATAGGCTGAATTCCATATAAGTAGACGTGGCATCCCATCAGTTGACATCAGCATACATGAAGTCGATATACACTTACCACAAGTTGCGGCACTTGTCGCCCGTCATATCCATATGCTTAGAATTTATCATGATGCTAGATAGCAATTTAGCCTTAAATGTGAATAAGTAGGTGTGCAATTGAAGGCATAGACCCAGGGATAGAAAGAGATTTACTTAGGCAGAACTTCATTCAATCAGTGGATAGGAGGAAATCCCACGATTCAGACATTATTAGCTATTCTGCCCTACGAGAGGCTGAATTCCATATAAGTGGACGTGGCATTGCTTCTGTGACTTGTGCTATGATCCTTAGCAGTAGTCGCATTAATTTTGACTTTGCGCTTACACTTTCCTAAATGCAAGAAGGGCAGAATCCTTTTCATGAGAGACAAGCATAAGCTGCGCTTAGCCAAGCGACAAATATAGGAACTGGATATGCGATGGAGGTTTCAAAAGTGTTGGCACCACCAAATACTTGGAAGTGTCAATTTGCTTGGAATGGTCTGTGAGAGAGAAAGGGGACGTTGAGTCCCAAACAACACAAGTCACATTTATCTCCTCACCTTCTTCCTGAACCTCCTCTGCCAACTTCACATCCACAGTGCCCTCGATTAATTTTGCCCATTTGACAACACCCTGCATATACCACTGCCTTGTGTCCTGAAGCAAATGTTCGCTAATACGGGAAAAAGTGTCGTGCATCTACAGTTCGAGAGGAGCAGAGGGGCAGAGTTGAATAGCACCACTGGTGCATTATCACGGGGTTACATACCAGTGATTTTATGAGCGAATTGTTGTTGTGTTTAAATGTCATTTCAAATAACTTCAAGCATAGACGCCCCAAATGAATGGAAATTATTTTATTTTATGGCGTCTATTTTCATCTCTTTGTGGTTTTAGACTGTATTTGAGAATTTGCTGTATTTTTACTTTGAGGTGAACTACACATATGCCATCGTTAATACCGCACTCGCTGCCAACCCCTCAACATGTCGTATAATTACAATGGTGTCAAATCAGCTAAAGTGTGTGGCAGATCGGTCAAAATTGCTGATAGACGACTGGTGGTAGTGGATGAATTGTGGCTGCGCGAGTGCCAAGTACATTTAATTGCAACCAGGTCTGCGTCAATACACTGTGTCAGAGCTATGTAAATTCCACAATTACTGACCGCTACCGCACAACGTTTCAAACACATGAGCGGTTCACTCAATACCCTAGTGATGCCACGGCCCGATTTAAAGGACTTGTTCCTGAGCACTTTTTCGTGTTTCAGGCATCAGAATAGGCACAACTCGTTCCAACTATTGTAGCATAGAATCTTATCCTTGTTGCATTTTAATTGCTCCATATCCCTTTTCCCATGAGGGAAAAACACCTATGCTCACCGTATTTTGGAAAGCAAGAATAATGTAAAAGCAAACCTTCATTGCAAAACTAGCTTCTGCATCACTTTTCACTCGTCAAAGTTATGTAATTTTACAAGTTATAATATAATCAACGTAAAGGCGTGCCTCTTTGCAATGTGCTCATTTAATTGACTGATTCAAAATCTCTGGCTCCTACGTTAATACTCTCTAAATATCACTTCCGGGTAAACAATATACTATAATTGGCACATTTCACTTGCCATGCTTCCACGTGGCTATCCATCTGAAGCGAGTGAGGACTCCAGGAGAACATGATGACTTTATTTCTTGCTATTTCTAGATACCGCCATTAAATTTGTATTTCTAGAATGGGTCGAGTCAGCATATTTTGGTTTAGCCTAGGGGGAGGCAATATGGGTTTCTGAATTGCCGAAACCTGTACTACTTAAGATAAAATTCAACCATTCATAGGCCTTTCAAATTATTTCCTCTAACTCCAATTAAATGCCACCAAGCAGATAATGAGTGGACATGACTTAGGGACAGGCGTCCGCCTTATTTGATGAACGCAGGTGAGTAAACACCAAGGTGTGTTGAGTGAGTGTGGCCCATTCCCTGAATGTCGGCCTTGTGGCTTAATGGATAAGGCGTCTGACTTCGGATCAGAAGATTGGAGTGTCTAAGGTGTCCGCTTCACATTTCCTCCGCTGCAGTTGCACTATGCTTAACAACCAACGCCTCGTCACTAGTCAGGTCTTGAGGAGGGGAAGATTGCATGATGCGAAAAAGGGGCAGAGACCAGAGAGGGGATCGAACCCTCCATATTCTCATTGTTAGCACGACGCACTCACCGACTAAACTACCCGGCCACTTGTCCGCCTTCGCCTTTTTTACATATTCACTCACTCATTCACCCACTTCTGTTACCATTCTCCCTCATTCACAGCATGCCAAACCATTCAATGCTGCGACAGGACACTCACTCCTCACTCAACCCCACTCACCCCTAGTTTTCTTCTCTTCCATCTTTCCTACCAAACACATTTACTCACATCAACATATGTGAAAGGTGAGGTGTGGCACGGAGCATTGGCGTAGAGTGAGGTCTGGTGGCCAGTTGCACTAATGGAAAAGGAATTTTGCACATATTGGCGGCTTTTATAGCTCGAGGTCACAGCTCTTGTCATGTAAACCAGAAGTCGAGAGGGCGGTTCTTAACGTTACCCATCAATTCTGCCTTTCTCCTTTTTTACGTACCCGCCTTCCTTTGCTTCTGTATCACTAACGCTACTTCTACCATCTCTACCGCTACTCTGGAATCGGGCTTATCATGAAGGGGAAAGTGGAAAGTTTCCTTCAACCACGTTGAGTGTGATTTAAATAATAAAAATGTGTGTTCGAGACTAAGTACTCATGTTACAATAAGATGGTGAAAGGAAAAGTAAATGCTTTTAAATGGAGTAGCCTGGATGAGTTCATGGAAGTGGTGCGGGGCATAAATTAGGCAATTTTCTCTGCGCCAACAATCTGTTAGGGTCAGCAGTGATTGGTGGTGAATTTCTGAGGAGCATTTTGACCTTAATTTCAACGCAGGAAACACGACTAACATGAGGCATTCAAATAAACAAGCGGCCTAGGAAATGATAGTGTAAAGAAAAGGAGGAGCGGGTAAAGAAAGGGACACATTATTCTTAAGTAGCCTGTCATCAAGTCCGACATTACTTGTGACGACAGGATAAGACCGAATGATTCTCTCTTGTAGACCTCCTAGGCGATCCGTACGCAAACGTTCTTTTCGAAAACACAGTGATGATTCTTCACTTGCTCGTCGGCATTGCAGAAGTGCAGTGGTTTGAGCACTTGCCAAAGTGGAGACAAAAAATGGGTTTCATAAATACCCTCTAGGAGAAGTGGGTAAATTTACCAGAAAGTGAGGGATACTGCAAATTAAATGAAGGACATGCCATGCAGCGAAGGCATTTAATTTCAGATGGTAACTGCTGCCAGGCATCAGTACTTTGGTGTCTGCTTAGCCAAAATCTGGCTGTCACCGTCTAGGGGTCGTCACAGACGATCTGAGTGTTAATTAGACCAGTGATCGCGTGGTCTTTTAAATTGACTTCAAACTGTTTAAATTAGGATAAACAAGTTTTTCATCCCTCTTCCTTCCATCCCGATTGCAGAGATCAGTAGACATTTTACCCTTCACCCCTCAGACGGAGTTCGACAAGGCCTGTCACACACCTGAATAATACAAGAAATACGGACCGTCCCTCTGCCGTCACAATCCTGTGTTCGCCTTGTTGGTTTAGGTTGGATCAAAACGCAAATTACTTACAGTGTCAGCCTTTACTCACCCCTAGCTGTCTTCCCTTCCATCTTTCCCACCAACCTCATTTACTCACACCCTTGTCTTCCCTTTCTCACACACATATTCAACAGCGATTACATTGGTGGAATCCAACAAAATTGAAAAATTTATCCATCCTGCCTTCTTTATTCAGAAACAAAGTTAAAACACCTCAGGAAAGCTTTTTCCACACATCCGTTACCCATCGAGTCACAGCTATTGTGGAGTGGTTCTCTTCGGTAAAGTGTTGATGAAGGCTATTCCATGCGGCACACGGAGGTTTTTCAGTGGCTATCTGCGAGTCATTCTGTGACAACAAGCTTAAGGCAATGTTTACTTATATAAAACCGGGTAGCCCCTGTAATCACAATGATAAGTTTGCACAAGATAGCTAAACCTTGAAATGAAATGCGTTCCTTCATCATTCCAACTATTTGCCCGTCTCTATTATACAAAGCCCTGTCATGTGTAACTGCCTGGTTTGCGCTTAAATCAGCAACTATTTTCACCCTTGGACTCATCTTTAAAACTTTTCATTTGCAGTGTCGGATGTAGTTTGCTAAACTTATTATAAATTTTTTTCTAATTTTAGCTGCAGCAACATCATTAAGTGATATGTAGATTTTCTCGATGACGCCCCTCTTGAACAATGCTTTATCTAGCTCTCTTGATATTCGCGTAAAAGTATTGAACAAAGGTGATGAAAACTTCTGACTTCAGAAAATACCTATATCTTGATTTCCTAGAAGTCATTTTAATTGTTTTTGCATGCAAAAATGCTTCCTTCTCTTAAATTTTACATCAAATGTTAAGCTTATCTGAGTGGTAAGATACATTTTTCGTTATTCCTAAGTTGCAAAGCTAAAATATTATTCTTATTTGGAAAAAATTAGGCGTGAATTTGGCGCTGTTGTAGACAGTTTATTGAGTCCAAAGGTGCTAGTTGAAAAACCTATGCCCTTTTTTTAAGCAATAGATAGGGAAATTAGCAAAACAGCGGGCTATTTGGTGACTACCTTTACCACAGATGATTAGTTAGGAATACTTATCCTGTAGACACAGTGGGATTAGGTCTGCTGGTATAGCCTGGGGCCAGGCCATTTGGTTAAGATGCAGTTGTGGGGCACGTAAGTGGTCCCTCTAACTAAACTGAGAGTTAGCCTAATAGCCATCTCATTGCAGTGCTATTGACGTACAGGAAGTTGGGGAGTCCATAGGTTTGGTTAAGTGGACATGCCTCAAATCAGAACTGCAAACCTTGGATTTGACGCGCAAAATTAAAAATAACTGCCTTATACATAGATAAGTGAGTACACTCGACAAAAACCATTCCTAAGAAGTTCTCATACCCACATTATGGCTGCCGATATTATGTCGAGGTGATTTGACGGTTTTGTCAAAGGCACGCTTAAGAGGGCGACCCCTTCATCATCTGGGCTTTGTGGAATAAACTTCGGCTCATACACGCGCGCAATTTATGCTTTTCCATACCGCTTTTGATTATTGTGTTTTCACAGAAGGCATACCATGTAAGAATTGTATTTAAAATAATACACTCAATGGAGTTGCTCGTTGTTTACATAAAAATTGGGGAGACAACTTAGCTATAGATTAAGCACAACGTAGTTGCTGAATTACAACTTCTTGCAATGATAAAACTAATGTACTATAAAAAGGGGATGGTACTAGTTCTCTAAAAACAGTTTTTCACTACTTCACAACATACATAACTTGTAAGCCATACCCGAGGTAAATAAGTTAAAACTTTTAGAACAAAGGCGTATTTGGTGACAAATTAATAAGTTCTTTTTCATATGTGTCGAATAACCTGCAGATGAATTTTGCCTTTTATATAAATGAGTGGGCTAAGTGTGAGTGCTGTCAGTCAACACGCTGAATAGTCCGTATTAATAGAAATGATTTTGATCTATTATCTACATGTATGTGTCAAATAGAGATTAACATGGAAGTTTGGCTATGGATCAGTGGAGCTGGCTTGATTTGAAGTTTCTGTAAAGTTTGCGCCTGGCTGGTCAAATTTGACTAATTTAATCAAACACTGATGCAGAGTGCGTTTTTTTACCTAAGTGTTGTTTTGGTTTTTAGCTGGTCCTAGGGGTTATCAGTGTTTTCTTACTGTCACTAGAAAAGATTGCTCTGACTGGCTACCAGTTTTTGCTTTGTGGCCAAGGATGTGCCTGCTGGACTGCGACATTATTCCGGGAAATCACAAAATTGGGACGAAAAGCCACCAAACTTAGTCTTTCTGCTACAAGTACAAAAAAATACAACATAAGAACTTGCCAGATGATCCAGCCATGACGCCATATAATTTATTACACTCTATTTTGCTCGCTGGCGCTTTACGGAATTCGAAAATGTGAAATATTTGTTGGTGGGGCGTTGAATGCAAAGCCGCTCATTTCGGACACCACGTAATAGAGCCTTCATCCCTCTAGTTCACTTGACAAGAGGATGCTGGCTTCGATGAAAGATGAGAATGGCTTACTGTGCACAATTCCTGATAAAATAAGAAATGAATTCCAACTTTGTTGTGGAGGCAAACTCATTTTGGTGCGGTTTTTATTCATCTTCTCATAAAGTGGCAAAAACAATCCTACCCATGTTTTCCAGAAATTTAGATGACTGCCTTACAACTTTAATTGTGTTATTAGAATATGCAAGTTTTCCTTTTCTCCAGGTGGCTCTAATCGCCTCAAAAACGGGTCGTCAATGCTGCAACCAATATAGCTGTTCTGGGGGCAAGATAATAGTTATTCCTTTTAAAGACCCAATTTCTTTACTTATGGAAAAGAATTTTACCTATCGCTTCGTTGTTTCAGTCAATGAGAAGAATATCACCTCTGCTACTCTGAAAACTGCCAAATTATGCGAAGTCATTCTAAAAAGTTGCTGTTGTTGCCGATACTCCAGCTGGTAATGAAAATATTAGATGTCAAGAAGGGCTTTCATGCTGAGAATGCAGGACAACGAAACAATGTCGAGAATGCTCAGCACAGCTGGTATCGGCCATCTTTTGAGCTATTTAAACTGCTAGACAAATTTAAATGACACGATTTTGACTGAGCTGTGACATTTGGAGGAGCGCAATGAGTAGATCATTTGAGAGCACCTTTGACGGCTCGAAACTATAGTAACGTTTGTTTTTGTAATTTGCCGTCTTCTAAAGTCGTTTAAATAGCTAATCAATCTACATATGCTGCAGGATCGGGTTGTCTGCCCTCTTAAGTGGCATCCAGCACGAAAATGTAGGCCCTCAAATCTAATCTTTTTTTACAATTGAGAATATGGTACCCTTTGAGGAAGTGGTTTAGGCCGGTCACAATGGCTCCTTGAGCATAATGGACGTGTCTGCTGATTATCACGCTATCACCGATCATCCTGGTGCCTTAGCAACACTACAGTGTGAGGCATAGATCGACGATGATCGATGGCTGCGAGTAAGACAGCTGTGGAATCGGGATAGGCGCTAAGACTTGGCTTCATTTAGATGCACACGAAAGGAGAAGGAGAACGTTGCCAATGCTGCGCACCGTTCCCCTTAAACAGCTGTTGTGTGCAATGTTTGATAGGACGATGCCGTTAATTCTCAAGCTCAGATGAAGGCATAGGACATCAAAATCATCATCTGAATATGTGGACTTCATATTTTTATAAATTTATTGTGCATTTGTTATTTGCACATTTGCGCAACAATTCGAGTTATATATCCTTCGGTGGTGGACACAATCAAACAGGGTTCAAATGAAAGACCATCTCTAATACTTCCAAAGGGAACAGAAAAATCTACCATGGCTGATGCACTTCATTACCAAGATGCAATAGCCTTCCTTCTAATGCCTAAAATTTTTTTTATCCTAATGTGCTTAACAGCTACCATTTTGGTTTTTGTAGTAAAAACAGGCACTGAGTTGTTGGATTTTCATCAGAATTTATAAAAATTTGGAAAGTTCTCGAATGATCGAACGTAGTCAGTTTTTTCCCTATCTTGTCAACACCCATGCCTTCTACCTAGTTAAGTTTTCGAGATCAATTTTACGAAAGGCAAAAGAGCTTCTTACTTTCCGATGTTACACATTTGACTGCTAGTTGCAGATCAAGGATTGTAATAAAGATTTGGTTTTACCCTATTAAACCAAACTGGTGATGTAAGCATCGTGTCTCGCGAAATAAAAGCGATGATCCTATCGTCCTTTTAAGAAGTAAGAAATAAGCATTTGCTTCTACTCTGTTAATTACAATTTTTTCTTACTTTGAAAAGGCAATTACAAATAGTTTGATAAAAGGGTGGCATTTCATTAATCTACAAAAATTACTGTACTCATGACATTTCCAAGAACCTACCTTTGAATGGACTTCCGAGATAAATTAATTTAAACTAAAACATCCCGTTAACATTTCTGTCGCGGGCGAGTCATAACGGCGAAGTGAAAGTTGAGCGTCCTTAAGACATCAACCATGCAAACAAAGGTTCCACCCCTTCTGACTTATTTCGGAATTTTTATATTTTTGTTCCTTTATAATGCATGTTTTAGCAATTATTCAAAAACTTTGCACATGGGAATTTGCCATGACGAAGGACAGAAAACAGCTCAATTATTAGTCAGTTATAGTGAGTGGGCTTAAAATATAAGTTAGAATAGTGGTGAAGAATAAAACAACAATATGAGATGATTGTCTCCAATGGGGGCACATTCGTCTAATGAATGTACAACTAGAATCACTTGTATAGATCATATGTAAAATGATGGTGAAGAGGTTTGGATTGCCTCCTTATGTGCTATTGAACCCCCTTAGTACGTTGATTGCCTAGGAGGTGTGTTAGGAATGATGAGTGAACGATGGACAGCCATTGTGTGTCCAAATTCTGACAACAGTGATCTTCATGCACTTAAGTGTGGTAACCAAGCCTAACCATGGGGACCACCTGAATGAGTGCAATCGCCCCTTGTTTAATTCTAGTCAAGTTTTAAATTATGAACTTTCTAGTATCAATGCTACTAAAGTGGAAGATTTATAAATAGAATTACTAGAACAATCCGCTCTAGCGTTTGACAAATCATTGCTCACTACCGACTTGATATCCTGATGGCTCTGATAGACTCGTAAAGCTATCGTCAATGTAATGCTTTCACTAGTCAAGAAATGAAACACTTTTTTGTCTTTTTCGTAAGATGAGAAGCCTTAATGGAACTGCAGCCAACGTTTCGGGAATGTCAAAGTCGGTGGTACGCATGTCGTAGAAGAGAGCAATCCGTTTACAGCCCCTGTTGAGGAGAAAGTCAATAGTGCCTTGTAAGATGGTCCTGCGCTGAACCACTGCAGGGACCGCAGCCTCAAAGGAGAGAAATGGTTTGTTGAATTTTCGAGGAAATAATGCGCTTATAAACACTAAGCCGCAAACAGATGAGAATAGATCAGGCGTTGCTAAGCTTGAGTAGATAGTAGATTATGTGTAAATGCGCTACTTAAAATATAAATCAAAAAATGTACAAATTAGATTCAAGAGTGCATTCAATATTGTCCTCTACCTGGCAAACACTTATCCACCACTCAAAATAGAGCTAATTGTAGGGGCACAAGTTTACCTACTCGGTAGAATGCATAATTGTGGTCTTGTGGTCTTCGCAAAATTAATCCAAATATCATTGTGAGATCGAGAAGGTGAAAAGTGCGCAAACCTCATGGCTACTTATCGACAAATTTTCCAATGCTTTCTTCTTGTATGCTTGCGTACACCTGCCTTTTTTCTTAGAAACCCACACACTAACGCGCTTTCCTGAATAGAGGTTCAAGATAGGCTTACCTCAGTCCCAGCAAATGAACTGGGAAAACAGAAGTGGTGTGTCCACTGCCACAGATAAAAACTGGAATATAGGGGAGCAAAATATAGGATGCACAAAATAAGCAGCAATCCGACATAAAATTTTAATAGATTTTGCTAAATAAATGCGTTAAGACGACGTGGAAAGCAACACTACCTAGTGGCTTTGGAAATGGAATTACTAATGACGCTTTTTCATTAATTGACAGTTTTACAGCTAGGCCATATGAATGGCATACATTTTCGTCGTTTACAAAATCATTTTTCCTCACTCGCATGAAACTGTCATGTAGCGATGATGACAACCTCTTCATTTTTTTACCGGAACGTTGTCTCGATCAAAGACTACTCGATACGGATTCGCAGTTTAGAATAACAATAAGAAAGGCTTAGGAGGAACAGCACCCCTGTGTCCAGAGTTCATAGCGCTTGTGTGAAGTTTCCGTAAGACCTGCAGTGATAAGCTAAGCCCTAAAATTAAGGAAAAGAAAGAAAGCAACTTCTTTTTTAATTTAACTTCATTAACTCCTGTATGCTGTGGGTAGTAAGCCAAGAATAAGATAAAGTAAATGAAGGTGGTACACCAAACAATGAAATAACTAGCAAATTTGGCAGAATTCTGCAACAAATTTATGGTTAACATTCATATATTTAGTAAACTCACAAAATATACTCATGTTTGTAGAGTGCAAATGTCATTTGTGCAGAAGAGTGCTGACTCATAGAAGAGCTTTTTTTTCTCAACTTCGTGATTTGAATACATTGGTTGGAGCTGGTTGGACATTAAATCAAAGCAACATTTACATATTTCCCCTGACTACTTGCAATGTTGCATAATGCGCAAGCGCGCTTTCTATTAAGGTGTCTGTCACCGTTCAAGCTCCTGAGATCGGATAAGCTCGGTTTGTTTGTTGATAATCTTAGACATGAGCAGCATTGATTCCTTTAATGCAGCATTTTGGTCAGGATGAAAAAGGAGTTCAACAAACATAAGAAAACAGTCAAAGCCTATTCGTTTGTCTTTGTCTTACTAAATATGAAAACAAAGTGCCTTGACAGTAATGACTGCCCATGCTATCAACCAAATGTTTACTTCCGCATTTACAAACTATGGTTTAAATTGGCGGTGTGGCAATCAAGTCGCAGTAATAGCCTCCTCACTATCTACACATTGGTAAGTGCTATGTTCTTTCACACTACTTTATCTTAATAATAAGGAATGCAGTCATATAACGATGGCTGTTCTACCCCTAGATGAAAGTGTAGTCCAAGAGAATAGCCATATTTGACAGTAGACACAATAAATTAATTGGAAAAACTGGAGTTTGTATCCTTGAAATTACCCACATCCAGATAAGAAGGAATTAAAGCGCAGAAAAAAGTTCCATATACCGGTTGCCTGTATGGTGTGGAATAGAAAAGCAAACAAGTCATAAATTATAGCAAGTTGCCATGGTTGGTATGATACGACGAATATACTGATCAGTCTAGTTTATTTTTTTTAAAACGGCATTTTGTAAGCCTTTTATCATTGAACACGCCATTGTTATATAGATGCCAAAGTGCCGAACATCAAAATTCATCGGCAGTCGACTCACACCATAAATCAGAGAGTTGGATAAACTAAATCATGAGGTGGACGAAGAATAGGCTTGTGTGATCATCAGATTATACCTATTAGTAGGATTTTTTAAGATAAACTTTGAACCATTCTGATTTATTGTTTTTTTGTCTTGTGATCATATATAATTCGATTCATACAAATTCCTATCATTTGAATAAATTTTTCAGGACTCAAGAAAGAAGAACGCAATTGGTTGGTTCCCAATGGTAAAAATCGCACACTTATGGCTCGTATTTTCCTCGCACAACTGATCAAATTTTGGCTATTTACTCAATACCTCCAAAAATGTGTTTGGCCACAGCAACGGTTAGTAGAACATTTATCATTGCCCGTCGTTTACATATTCTTTTCTACAGTAAGAAGTAAAAGGCACTTAACTCTCAATTGATCTGGCCACACGACAGAAGACAGCACCTTTTTCGGAAACAGCAGCAGGCTGGCTCAACCTACTCAAACCGGACAATGATCACAGCAACCTCAGCATTAGCAACCGTCCAATAGTAAAAATGACCTAGCAACACATGCAGATTGACGAATTAAAAGTCAATCCACCTCACAATACACAAACTGATGAAGCATCAAATGAAGCGACTCGGTCAGCCAAGCTTCTCCTAGTCAATTACGGTTAATCCATGTAAGCCCTTTAAATTGCATGAACATAAGTTCAACAACTTTTGCGGGAGGAAGTGACATCAATACAAATAATTATATATTAGATATTATATATAACCTGTGTGCTTCATTTTCCTCACTCGTCACCCCCACTGATGTAATCGTACCCATTGTTTTTTTTAAGACAAATTAGGTCACTTTCGCCCTCCTAACTCTTCTCTGTTTGCATATCTGACTTATTGCAACCCTTTGAGAAATAGTGTAACCAACACCTCCACTTCTACCGAACGCCCAAAATTGATGCACACGATCTATAACGATTAATTATTCTGCCTTGATGTAATCAGTAAAACAATGTTTATACTTGAAGGTCAAGCATTACGAAATGGCGAAATAGAAAATAGTCCTTTGTTTTACTGCCAGAAATTGTGTAATTCCTCGAAAACAATAATCTAACCGTTGATTTTATTCATCGGTACACAATTACACCATTCTTCTACCCAATACCACATTTTACATCCGAAAGTCGAATCCTTACTCTCCCAAAAAATTTTGCATTTCGCTGCGGCATAACTTTCCGTCCTCAATTAGGTGATTTACATTCACATGAATTTATGATTTCTCTTTCTTTCTGATTGAAAAGTGTCCTATTTTACCACTTTAGTCATTTGATGGAATCAAACGTGTAAAAAGGTCAAATTTGGATAACGGCTTGCTGCCTGGTAGTACCACGGGACCTTCTTGTCAAAAAAGACGTGGACTGCATTCCCTCAAATAACATATTCAGCAGGATGAACCACAGAGAGGAATAAATTTGGCATAAATTTACTGAGTGGAACAAAATTGAAACCAGTTTAGATTTTAATATAATGGAATGAGCATTATGATACCAAAATTAGCAGATCGGCAAACATGTAAATAAGTCTTAGAAGACAAACTTTACTAGGAAATATTGTGATTTGTTTGCGATCCCACTTCAAACGTTCAGCTTAAAAATGAAAGAGTGGAATACTAGTTGCTAGATCCTCGAGTACTAATGATCTGCTTCCTTGAGTTATCTCATATGCAGTCTATTTCACCGCCATCTACTGCGTAATGTTGGCGCAACAGCTATTTCATTACATGAATATCGATGGTGCAGGCGACGTTTTATATTCATCATGCAGAAACGGTCATGGCAATCAAACTCCAAACATGGCAAGGCATATGTCTATCAAGAGCCGGTGGGGTTACACCTAGACAGATATGCGACGTAGCTGTGCTATATTACTAAGACACCTACACTTTTAGTCATATTATACCATCGCAGAGAGAAGTCGTCTGTAGTTTAGTATGTGACTGTACAAAATCGTAAGATGTTCTTGAATCACGGCCGCTTTATTTGTCCCAACTGTTATTTGCATGAACGCTTGGCTAGTTGTCATTTAATAAATTAAGTATTAAAGATATAGCCTTAAAGAGCACTTAATTGCTGGTATATTTCAAGGTTCCTATTTTTAAAGAGCAGATTGTGTGGCGCTAACAACAAGGAGAATGAGAACCACTAAATTCTGTCAGTGAAAGCCCTTAGTAGAAACATAGATACTGCAACTTAGCCCTGTTCTTGAGTGAGATAAAAAGCGGTCTTGCTAGTTGCTTCGTGTAATGCATTTGGCCTGCTTCTAAAAGAAAAAGCCGATAAATTGATGATGTCCTTTAAGTGACAACAGAAAGAATATTTAAGAATTAGGGCTAGTCGGTCTGCATCTTGCTTCAAGTTGTTGTGTCAACCAGAACATATTTGCATGAAGGTCAAACTCTGGAGGAAATGCTATTTACCTGCACTTTTGAGAGTAACAACCATTTATACATTTTGCCTTCTAGTAGCAACTACGAGTGGACCATGTCCTTGGCGGTCAACAGTTTCAACAGTTGCCCCTCGAGAAAGAAGGCAAATGGCTGACTCATGGCCATCACAAATGCCTACATGGAGAGGACGTCTAATCGATGTGCCTGGAAGATTTACAGGTGCCCCGCAAGCCAGCAAGATTTTTATTACCTTCATAAATTTGCCAAACGCGGCCTGTACAAGAGAAGGGAACATTTTTCTCCCCTGATGCTCCAACGAACCCCAACTGTTAAAACAAGCTCTAATAAGGAAACGTTACCCTAGGCCGGAACGAGGCGGCTGACAGTTTGAGAGGGAAGCCATAAAAATGTGCGCTGTTATGGAGTAGTGTTGCTGTAAGTCGATAGCAAACAAAGTGTACATAACTATTCATTAGAGGGAAACTGTGCAACTGTTGCATTTATTGCGTATGCACGGACAATCCTTTTTTTTTCTCGGTGTATAATAGGTTAATCCAAACGTGACCCTGTGTGAGGATGTGAAGCTGTCCCTCTTAGAGACTGACATGTGGGGTTTCAAAAGGGTAATGCATGTCATCCTCATCCACAATGCGCCAGTTGCTGCGACTGGTATACTGGGTAATACGGCACTACATTGGGCAGCAATTACTGACAATATAAATTATGTGATCTACTCCAACATGGAATTGCCATGGACAGCTTCAACTGATCTAAATTCACGCCTAAGTATATAACATTTACTTCAAAAACATTGTTGTCGTAAGATATCTAATCTGGCAAGGTGCCTCCAAAATGCCCAAATGGAACTCTCGCAATAAAATCAGCCCTCACTTTCGCTTCTCTAAAGGTTTTTGACTAGTGTGGGGCGGAGAATACTACACCCTGTTTAAACCCTAACCTTGAGAGCGACACCCATTTTACTTATTGCAACACCACTCCATAACAAAACACATTGGTATGACCCCTCAAACTTTTAACCACTTTGCTTCTACTTAGGACAACGCTGCCATAGTGGAACTCATTTTGACAATGGTTGTTCTGTGGGAGAATCAAATGAGGAAAATATACCAATCTCTTGCACAGACCAAGTTTAGCAAACACATGGCGGTAACAAATTCGGACGCGCTACCCGCTGCCAAACCCCAGGGTCACCTTCTTGCACTTTGCTGTGCGCCTTATAAGTCCAATTTTTGTTTCAAAATTACTTAAAGCATTTTTTCTTTTCATAATGCTTACCGCCTGTTCCAATGCGCTCTAAAGTACAATTTGCTAGAGCGTTCACTCAATGCTGTAATGCTGGACTGGGGGATCGTGTACCCGGCATGGATAGTGGTATAAATAGTGGTGGTGACTCCGTGGCGCAATGGTAGTGTATCTGACACCAGACCAGAATGCTGCGTGTTCAAATCATATCGGGGTCAGACCTTTTTCTCCCTTCCCTTCTTCTCTGCTCTCTCCCTCCCTCTCCATATTGCCAACCTACAACAAACCTCACATGAGCATCCATCTTTGCATGGCGCCAGTTGGTGTTTTGCCAAAAAGCAGGTGCCGTAAGCAAAGGTAGATGGCATTGTGTATGTTAAAGTGGGAAAAGCGGATGCAATAGGAGTAATATTGGATGCCAGATTGGATGTAGCCAGTCCAGCTAGTGGTCGTTTAAGGCTTAAAGGCTGCACATTCTGGCACAGTTCTATCCTTGGCGTTTATCAATCTCATCATTGGAAATCCTTATCTAAACTTAGGGTTTTCGCTGCAACATTTGTGAAATCTTGAGTGCTCTTTTGAGTAGTTGCTGAAACTGGCTCCATGCTCACATGGCGGGTCCCTCTGAAGAAATGAACACTGCAACTATCATACACAGCGGAGGTATGTTTATCCAACTATTAAAAGACAAATTAGTCAGCTAATTAATCTCCCAAACTCTCCTCCGGGAGGCAATCTATCTTACTCTGGTTTGTATTGACATAAAGTAGGATGCTGCAAAAGTTTTAGTCATACCGAAGGCTATCACATAGCCGCATGGCGCATATTTCAACCTGATTAGAATACGGATGATAAAAGTTGGCTCGTTAAGGAATTAAGTTTAGGTGTTAGTCGCAACGCCAATCCACATTTTGCAAAAAATGTGTATGGACATGCACATTCCAGTTCTCTCATGAGATGTCAACTCACGTCCAGAAGAAAGGATGGTGCAGCAATTGGTCGTCTCGAGCATTGTGCTAGTCTTCTACGGATATAACATTCGATTGCATTATATTATGTCTTTTCTGAAATGTTTTTTTTCGATGAAATGCTATTGCCAAAAATGCACCCTTATTTAATGATTCTCAGACACAGTGGCAGCCTGTCTACAATATAAAGCGCGTTAGAGCCGGTATTTGGCTTTGCAGGCATCGGTGCCTAATTCTTAAAGCTGGAATTACCTTGGTTGTGGGGAAGGAGACGAAGGAAGTGAAATTTGAAAAGAGCGTTAAATATACTGTTGCTAAATGCCTAAAGAACCTTCCTGTCTGGCATTGCACATTATTGCAAAATAAATGAATATGAAAAAGTGTAGCAAGGAGATGTGCGATGCCTCTTTTACTAGTGCATTACATTTACTTACCTTTTGAGCATGCCCATGGTTGTATGTTAGTTGATGATTTGCTGTAATGTTAAAAGGAAAGAAACGGGTTGATTGAACCCAAAACTCCTTCAAGTGATGCATGCTAGCCGGTTTGCATGTACGTGGTGTTGAGATCAAGATAAACAAAACTAACAAGACGCAGCCTAGTTCAATTTTTAAAGTACAGCATGAGAAACAAGCGGAGAGGTGTTTCAGTTCTGATAAGACCAACCAGTTGAAAGACATGCGCATACGAGGCACGTGGGAGCCCAACGTGGTCTTGATTAACATATCAGAGCCCTCTTATGCAAGTAGCAAGTATTTGACGAAAAGAGGAAGAATTTTTTGCCATATTGTGAAAGAATACTGCGTAGTGCCCCGTGTATTCCCCAAAAATGTAAGAAGTCAGAGTAGTATAGCAGGAGATGTCTCATTAACATACAGATGTGCTGAGAGGCCACTGGTGCATAACGAATGCCATGTGGCCGAGTGGAACTGCAGTCCAGAAGACTTATTTGTCCGCGTAATCAGCCTTAAAGTTAAATTGTTTACCTGTGCATTAATGAATTAATAAGTAAGATTTTACTTAACAAATATTCAAAGAGATGTCAAAGAACAGTGGGTTCTTCAAGTGGAGCCAGCATGAAGAAATTACTGAAGAAAAGTGAAGCTTATTAGAGGGGAAAGATGGCTACCCCACAAATGCTTCAAGGCGATTTGTTTTCACCACTAAGTAAATTAAAGCCCTTTATCCACATCTAGTTCAAAAATTGCATCTGTGCAATTCGTCCAATAAGCACAACCATTGGAGATGGCATTCATTATCAAAGTTCTTGAAATCCATTTCATCTGCTCCAATTCTCAGTTGTATTTAAACACCTGTTTAGTAACGTATCAAAATAGATGGGTTGCGGTTGACCAAAGACAGTTAACCTTCTGCTTCTTTTTAAGCCATAGGGATCAGGCAAATGATAGCACAGATGAATGATTCCTCATTGCCGTGGTTCATAAGTGCACTATTTTAAATGCTTGACATTTGTGGCGCTATTTTAGGATGCTCGCGCCCAGCTGAAAGGCTTTCTTGAAAAATTACCTCATTTAATTAGTCAAATTGCGAGATCGCATATCTTTGGTTAAGGACTACATTTAGTTAAGTCAGGTTCTCTTAACTTTACCAACTGACCAACTGAAAATGCTAGTCATCATAAAGGTCCAGCTAAGGAGCGATTGCGAGTTACTCAAATTTTGCACCTTCATTAAGAACCTTTGTCTTGTAGTTCAACACCACCTTGTTTACTGACCTATTTCTTTTAAGGTTTTTTTTAACTTAAGGAAAAAGGTGGCACCCCCACGTGTACAAATTTACTCTCAGGTGACTGTTAAATACGACTAAATTCGAAAATTGGGGGCATTGATTAGCTTATTTATATATAGAGACTATGCAAATCTCCACCTGCGTATTTCAGTCTGTTTAAAGGCCTATTTCAGCTTCATACCTCCGTACAATTGTCATCATTTGTTCAAAGAAGCATATCATACACGTGTATGCTTTTGCAAAATTTGTATTTTGCTGATTATGTTATCTTTCACAATTACGAGTTCTACGCTGGCAACACTTCTAATACCGTTACTTGAGGGCTCCCATAAGCCCGAACCACTTTGGAAACATGCTCGTAACTGAAGGTGTTTGAAGACTGATCAGGTTGTGTACGTTGTTTACATAGTTCGATGGGGATTAAGCCAGTTGATTTAAGATAGTCTGTCTCTTTGATCCTGTTTTTAGATTAACCCAGTTTGTGATTTTTAACAAAGAATTTAGGAAAGGGATAAAAGTAGTGCCCCCTCTTTTACAGTAATCCCACTTGTTATTATCCATACGAGACGAAGAGAGGATAGAGTAAAAACAAAAGAACGTTAGTTAAAATCAATTGTTTATTTTAGAATGCTGTGGTTAAGCTGATGTTGCCTGTTACATGATGCAAAATAAGAGCACTTATGCATCAATTAGGAAGAGACAGATCAAGAAGAAAAAGCAAATGATTATGTAAGTAAAAAGGAAGAATGAGAAGCAGGTCATTTTCCACCTTTGCATCAACCTATTTACCCCAAGATATGCTGTCTTCTAACTTGCAGCGTTAAACATTTGTCAGTCCTGCATGTAGTTTAGAGGTGACACCGCTGACTACCGTGAGGCTGCCTGTCAGGCTAAAGCCACGTTCTCATTCTCATGATTCTGAAGATGCAGATAAAAGTGCATGCCTTGACTCAACGTATAATCATGTATTCCGCAATTCTGAAAACCACACTATAGCTTCATGAAGCCTAAGCCGGAAGGGGTGTTTTTTGATCAAGCAAGGAGAAGTGTACACGAGACCACTTTGTTCAAACTGGACACCGGAGAGGCGGTGTTAATCCACCTGCGGACGTACTGTACTGAACGAAAAATAAACCAATCATTAGTCCTTGTCCAAAGGTTTATTTACAACTCCAAAACCACAGCTAAATTTATATATTCTATGTTTGACATTTGATCTTGTTTTAGTGCGTAAGTCAGAATGATACTTACTGAAAGGTATGCTAAATTCAAAGTCGGTATTTAGAGGGTTGAAATAGTCAAAGGCTAGGTTAAAACTATTTGCAAATTAGGATCGCTAAACTCATATCATTCTGCAGCCTACTTGGGTCTCATTGACTCATTGTCAGCCTGCCTTTCATTGTTAACCAAGAAGACTAACTCATAATGGCGGTTGTTACTCCTAACACCGTAATACCTGCCACCAATGTCACTACATTTTACATGAGACATTTGGCGACCAAATCAGTCATGTTCAATGTTAAACAACTCATCCCAATTCGTGTAGTATCGCCGACCGCGACGCACCCTCGTGGATGCGTATCGCATGCAACATGCCAATAATGACTTGATTGGTTAGAGCGAAAGTACTTATAAGAGTGGTGCCAGTTTTTGAGTTTAGTCGAAGGACGCAAGAGGAAGTCGAGAAATGGCGCTTGGGAAACTTTATGTGGTATAATGAGGTGATCAGACGACGAACATGACGTGGGTGTTAAAGCTCACTCATTTGCAAAACGGCTCTGTGGTTCGGTGTAGTCTTCCCTTCCCATCATCTCATCTGCCGATTGGGAGTACGCTGCCAGTGGTGACGAAGTGGCAGATTTCGAGTTAAACGAGATGAATTTGGGGCTATTTATTGCCAATAAGATGCAGCAAGTGACACGTCTTTGGTATTTGTTGGCTGTATCGTTGCAGAGCATGGATTCTACTTATGAAATGACAGAGTAACAGCTTCATTAATCATCCTTGCATTAGGCTCAACGATTTGGCCAACCACTTGCAGTTATTACTCTGAGTTATCGCGCCTATTCTTGCCATGTGTGAGTATGTGCGAGCTTAGTGGGGCTGGAATCTAGGCTAACTTGTTGGTGGGTTGCCTTTACTCCTCAATGGACGGGGATTTTCTACAAGGACTACAAACAGGTTGCAGGGACGCTTAGTGCACCCATTCTTTCTTAGAAGGTACCTTTGAAATTGTTCACGTAAGGAAAAGTTTAAACGACAACTTAAGTGCCATTTTCTATGCGAACAGAAACATCGTCCATAGATGGGTCAACTGACTTTGACTTACGATGCACTGGGGCTGCACTACCTCGATTTGTTAACCGGGCCTAACTCCATTGGTCCTACTACAGCATTGAGTCGTCAGCCAAGTCGGCAACCTTTTGATGCTACTTTACCCATAACTCGCCATTGCGTGTGCCACATGACCTAATCATTCGCGAAATTTTGAGTGACAATAACATGAAGCATGTGCTGCTTGTCAGTATAACCAAGCGCCTTTTATGCACAAAGTATTACCTACCCACATAAATGACAAAGTCACTTTTCGATCCTTCCTCCTGTACCTTTATCTGTCCAGCTTCTTGTACTTAATGGTCTTCAGCCGCCATAATTTGCTCCGTACAAAGTGCGGAAGGAGGACGAGATGGAGATAGATAAGTGCCTAAAGCGATCACATTAGAATAAAATTTTGTGATACCTTTTAAGGAATAATAACAGCAGCTATTTGGTACTGATGATTTCAGGCCCAAATGGCTATCATTTATGCTTCCTTACCTAAGTAGCTCCGCTATGCATATACTGCAAATCTCCCACAAAATCATTTCATTACCTAAAATGAGGCGTTTATTTACCAAGAGCAGGCGAATCTCGAAAATGCAACAAGTGGAGGAAGCACCGGTGTTATTAAACTGCGCCCTGTCCTGGGCAGTGTGTCATTTCATTGCAATCCAGCGTCCGGATACATGCTCTAAAAAGAGGGCTTGCAAAATTCGACGTCACCGAGATTTGTGAAGTAAAAATGCGTGCCCACGTAGGCCGCAGAAGCCTTTGTGGAGAAGTAATGAACCATCTAATTTAATATAAAGTGACAAGTAGAGCGATAAATGGGCATTATAGGTGTCGATGTAATGTGATAGATGACGAATGAAAGTAAGATGCGAAGTTGCATAGGGTTGGCACGTTTGCACTAAGCGACTACCGGTTGACTCTGAGTGTAGTAATTTACAGATTATAATACCCAGTGCGTGCGACGTTTAAAACTAGATGACCAGAATATCGCCTGTCATAAAGGATGGATCACTTCAAATCGTGCCAGCAAAAGCAACGAAAAATTAGGGCATTATTTCTCACTGTAACCAAAACTGACATCAGAGCTTTGGAGGCCTGAGCTAAGTTTTCAATATAGATGTCAAAGGTAAGCATACTCTGCTGTGTAGTAACTACCTCTTAAATGTTATTCGAACGTGAAAATTATTCTATGGGTGCATTAGAGGGTTACATTGAAATGCAGGTTTGCGATTCTCAAAATCGGCAAATTCATTGATAGGAGCAGAAATCAAGTTTTCACTTCAGCATCGCATGGAAGGCATTCCGGACCACAACATCCCAGCTTATATACGTGTATTTGAAGGATAACATCACTCATTATTGTTCTGGATGCCTCAATCTTGACTTATTTTAACAAACACCGGCAGGAAAGTCTTCACAATGATAAAGGAAGAATCGTCTTGAGCTTGATTTATCTATTTTAGGGTGATATCTGGATGGCAAGCTTTACTATTGCTGCATTTATAAGGTTTTATCAATAAAATTTGCGGAAAGCTACTGTGGTTTTCGAATTGAGTTATAAAGCAAACTTAATCCACTCCTTGCATTCTCCTTAGGCATAATTTTCCTAGTAACAATTGTTGACCCTTCCTGGCATAAGACGATTGCTGGTGCCCACTTTTGTGTTTAAGGTGAATCAGAACTTTCAGATTTGCGACTGTTAAAAAGAGATGCTATTACAGCGCCAAGTGTTTCCCATTTCAACTCATAACGGCCAGCGAACGCACCGCGAGCCCACCTGATGCAAGTACAATGCATGCACCGGTTGTAGTGATAAATCAACCCCTTTCCAAAAATGACTTCAATTCCTAGTTGCAAATATCTACTTCTTGTTACTGATCCTTTCAAAATCATAGTGTTTGAGAGCAGTGTTAGTAAAATTCAAGCAATATTTTGCAGGACGTCTTTTATCTCTTGTCGTACACTCTACCTCCTTGGCATAGCGTGGCCAAATTAAAATTGGCCAGCTAGGTGAAATCTGCCGACTCTCTTACTACACGCATATGATTCGCATGCTCTAGGGGTCAGGCTGAAATTGCATCCGAGGACTCATGCCTTTAACAGATATAATGGTTGGAATGCAGTCGACAGAGCAGTAGTGTTGTATGCTCTCTCTTGCGGTTCCATCCCGAACTGGATTGACTTGGACATGGGTGGAAAATCTATAGGACCCCTTACTACTTCTTAAGCTGGATTATGGGCACCATTGCACACGACAAATTCTCCGATTCAGGAGATGAAGTCACTGCCTCTCTCATCAATCCCTATTTTGGAGTTGCGCGGACTCATTGAAGACGCTTCAGCTGTAATAAAACAACCTTAACCAAAGAGCAACTTTGTCCTCTTACCAGTGGTGGTAAGATAAAGACAATTCATGCCTTGCCTTCCTCAGGCAAGTGGAAGGCAGGAAAAATTGAAGAGGTGCCTGAAGGACAACTTAAAACGATTGTAGCAGATGTGTATCTTAAAAGTTCAACTGCCTAAAATATAGAATTTCTATTTCTCTCAACAAATAAATAAAATCTGCACTTATAATGGCAAAATCATATCCCATAATTCCACATCACATAAGAGCGACGGCTACGATTTGCTAAGGAAAGCAAAAGCACTTCAAGTGTCAATAAAGTTAGTTTTCATCACGATTCTGCTCATTGAGTTGTTTACGTAGACCATTAGTTGTGACTGTTTTGGACAGCACAATTTATTCCTAGAAGGCGCCCTTGTTAAGCACAGTGATTATTAATTGCAGACTGACATATTTCCTTGCCAGAAAAGGGCCTAGATAAAAAAAGTACGATTCAAACCCGCTGCTTCCAATTTGTTGATAACTCCAAATTTCAAAAGTTATCGAGAACAAAACTTGTAAAATACAAAAATCTTGAGGAGCCGACTAAAATATCAGTCTTAGGAAAGGGGAACCGAAGATGTGTTTTACCGTTGGGATTTGTAGTTGATGTGTTCTCTGCAAACACCGATGTGAACCGACTACATTTGCCGCGGTCTGGCTGGAGCTGACACTTCTCCGTAGGAAACCTGCCATGTGTCTTGGAAGAGGCGAGGTAAAAAAGCAAAAGTAGGCTGTACAATGCATCTTGGGGAAGGCGTGAATGTAGTACCTTAAGCAGTATTGCGGGAAATCGGCGTAGCCGGGTACGACTTGTCCGTGTGTGCGTTTGAAATGATAGACAAGGACGATTACCTTACAAAAAAGGATACCAAATATGAAGGCTGATAATGAAATTATTATTTTTAATTAAACCTTTTGTAGCCGAATCATACTATTCAAAGAGCATAGTAGGTGCCCGAACTGATAAATGCATATTGAGGATCGCAGAAGTAGATAAAGGAAATAAAACGGAGAACTATACTTACTACATCAATGGCAATCAGCTTCTTTCCATCCAGTCAGTACTGACGACGGCGAGATCCGAATTGCAAGGCACCTGCAGCTTACACTGCAGCATCGTGTGTGGGTCTCAAAGTCGAGTGGAGTCACAGGATTGCGCTTGTATTCAGCCCGATGTGGGTAATTCACCACCTCTTGCAAAGGTTAATCATTTGTTATTTTTCAAAACGATCATACTTATATCAATTAAAACAATGCATGCCATTCATTTTTTCGTAGCAGTATGAATAATGATTTTTTTAACTTTCCTTGAAGACTAACGCTATGCTTACTGCTGGCCTCATGGTCAACTGATAACTTTACCTATGAAACAGCATAAACAAACAAGGTAAGTAATACGTTAGGTACACAACTAATGCATTGCGAAAAGATCTCTGCTTGGAAGAAATATAGCTACGATTTGACAAGCGCTTCTCCTACTACTCACCGTTCACTTATTTCAGCCCCAATTCTGGCTTCTTTCTTCCGACAATGTAATCCGCTGATTTCAGGGTATGCACTCGTTTTTATTTTACCTGTCAGAACACCTATAAACTGTGAGCTCTCATCTTACAATTATAATTTTCATTGGTAAAATTTTGCTAATTGGCTTCAAGGAGGTTCCTGTTGGATTGCTTCAACCTCAGGCACTGCCCTCCTGTTACCACGTCATGCTCAAGTATTATATTATAGGCGCAGCTGCTTTTCCTGGAAAGCCACCATCGGGGACGACTACCAATACCAACTGGAAGAACAACAGTAATGCCACAATCGTTAACGCGGTGCGCAACAGCAAGAAGACGCATCATCCCTCGTCGTTTGCAGTTTTGTGTGCTGTTAGCATTCAGGCGGTGCTACGGTCCAAGAAGGCGGAGTAGCAGACCGGCAGCAAGGAGGAGGCCGGTTGAATGCTTGACTGTCTGACTGACTTACTAACTTACCGAGTCTGCAACTGTAACAAAGGCCCTGCGAAGGGTCACCATAAACAGGACAATTGACCATCTGCAGTGCTGTTTGACGGATGAATAAATGATTTACTGGCTCACATCCACTTTTCATTGTCGTATTTGCGTAAACGAGCCAGATAAAATTTGCTCAACGTTATTTATGACAAGACGTTATCAAATTGTGTCTAGTAGCTATTATGATGCTGTTGATTGAGACCACTGGTTACTATATCTCTGTTGTTTGCCTTTAAAGTTGATACACCTTTGTTATAGGGAGAATTTGGTAAAACTAACCTGTGAGTCGATTAGGTCGACTGTACGAAGTGGGGTGGAGTGAGTCTAATANGTGAGTGACGACCTGGGGTGGAGCTGAGTCAAGGTCTGCAGAAATGCTCTCTGCAGATCAGTAAAGTGATTCAGAATCATTTAATCTGTCGTGTGCAGTTAGGTGGTTTTGAGCATAGAAAGCATCTATCAGGAATGCTATTTATGAAAGTACAGTACAACAATCACGCTTACTTATTTTTATGGTGAATATGCCAAATGCACCCGCGTTGATGGTGCTCAAGTATCGGCGAAATTGAGTATCACATCAGGGGGGTGGAAACAGGCCTTTCAACAGTCACTGATACAATGATTACACCGGTACTTGGTGGAACTGCCAGTGATATTCCTAATATATCCTAAAAGGGAGGATGGCGCAGCGGTTTTGGCGGTACACTCAACCTCTTGCTATTAATGTCCAAAAAGGAAGATCCATCATGTCTACTGATAGCAAGAAGCTTTTCCATTATTTAGAGCCACAAAGCATAAATAATTTTAATGGTGTCTGTAATGCGATGTACTTTTCTGTGAATATGGTAGAAAAATGCAGTAGTTAGATTTGCATTTTGTGTAGGCATTTGCTGGTTAGTTTTCCTCCTGGCCACAGCTTTTACTTAATAACAATCAGTAGTGTGCTCTTTAACAAGGAACTTCCAACTAGGATAAATTTGGGGTCCGGGCTCTGATCCTGGTTCAACCTCCTGCTCGATGCACACAAATGCATGAAAGTCAAGGAATGGCTTTGAAATGGCACGACAATGAGGAATGGGTGAATAGGTTGATGCAAATGCACATACTAATCCATCAGGAATGGCGACTTTCAGAGCAATATAGAGAGAAGGAATGTGGAAAACACAATTGTGTCACAACGGAGGTCCAGCATCCAAAACTTATAAGTGAATGCGTAAACAGATCAAATTGAACGAATGAACAAAACTGTTTAAGTTAAAATTGGCTACAGAGCAACACCTTTGCGCATCAGTGACTTTTCCATTCGACGTATTTTAAAGACTCTTAACTACAAGGCAAATACAATTGCCTTGCCTCAGCTCTTAAGGCACTGTAATTGCTACAGTTTTGTAAGGAGTTAAAAACATTAACGTGTCTGCAAAATGTGTTTTTACTAAGTTAATGAGTGCCGCTTTTGGCTTTTTTAACCGAATATAAAAATGTGGGAAGAAATTAATCAAGTGAGAGCTCTGCCCTCGATCAACTTTGATCTCATTCGGCCCGACTTCTACGGGGATGGGGGTGACTGAAAGCAGGGCTGCAACGTCACTCATTTCTGATGATGAGTAACAAACTCCATACAACTATATGCGGCAAGCTGCTGGAAGCGGACTCCGAATTGCATTTTATTGCAAGTAGTGCAGAAAGAATAAGAATGGCACAGCTATACTCCTGTCTGATTCCTCAGAGTTCCGAATTGCCCCAATAATGTTGTCCCTATTCCGTTATAAAGACGTGGAATTGGACCCCTACATATTTGGTAGTTGTTCAGTTGTCACGGGCACTGACGCAGTACGTCCCGTTTGCCAATACAAGTCAGCAATATCCATATTCATTCAGGCTGACGACTTGACAGCATCCAGGCATACTCACATGCCCGAGATTAATGAGATTTATAAGATCATGCCATGAGGAAGGGGCATAAAATGCCAATGTCGGGAAAGAGTCAGTTAAGTGCGGAATTAAGCGAGTGTTAATCTTGGTATTGTTTCCTTCAGTGATCAATCCTTGACCTCGCTAGCATTGGTTCTCTGTGTCATCTGCGAATAACTTCGGCACAAAATTGGGGTAAATGATGTATTATTAAAGCGCAAGGGCTAATCGTAGGCACCGCAACACAGACAAATATGCCAGAGATGCCTGTTAGCATAGGAGGCAGTGATGTTCAGATTAAATAAAATCTAAATGATAGCTGATCTAGAAATGTCTACCTACTTCGCCGCCTTTGCGCATGCCCACTCACATGTACCTCCAAATTGGATTTTTAAAAGGCCTCTTCTATTTATGGTTTTGGATTTATTACCACTTTTTATTTTGGTTCTCGTGCATTTGAAAGCAGTGACCGAAGATTGGAGAACCGTTGTAATGGCATTTAGGCCTACAAATTTACTGCCATTGAAAAATTGCAGCAAATATTGTAAAATTAATAAATTACGCGTGTTTTTTATAGGATGCACTTATTTCGTCCATATTACTTTCCATCTCTAGGCTACAACTCGGACTCTTCCAGCATTGCATAAATGTGATCAAACTAGAACCATTTATATGCTACAAAAGTGGGATTTCTATTAATTTTAAATTATTATTAATGAAATCAGTGCTCATGTGAAGCTGAAATGACGCATTTTGTTTTTCTTTGTGTCAAATTAATTAGAGTGTTTTGTTTTTATTTACATACCAGCCTGGTAAGTATAGGCTTTCATTATGCTTGTCTCAAATTTNTTTTAAATTACAGAATGCTGTACGCTTTGTAACGTCCCGAGCCTCTCTGAAGCCGAAAGAAGACAACATACTCGGGCAGAATATATCTATATATATATATATATGGNGTAGCACNGGCANCACGGCGNCTAGCNGCTGGGCAATTGCCNANAAGGCAAAGCCNAGACAACGAGCCCANCANACGNGGCAAACGGGGCNAAGTACAAAGTACAGTGCGCCTCACCAGAACTGAGGGATAGACCACTATCGTATTACAGTTTAATTTAACACATTGCAATCACGGCCCTATCGAATATGCGAAAGCGTACCTCAGAAAAATATTCGGGAACCTGTGCCTCTAAAAAGTTTGATTTAGTTTAGTTCCATGCAGTTTAGGGACGCTAATTTTAATCGACGCCTTTGTAAGCCACAATAACGCACATGACGCATATTACTGACTTATATTGGGCTAGAATGCTGGGATTTTAGTCTTAATACCTGCCTTCGTGCAAAGGTACAATCCATGAGTAGTGTAGTGCGTAGTGTAGCAGATTTAGGAAAGAGTTAACGAATTTTATACTTTTAAAAAAATTCAAGCTATAACTAACGAAATGTGCTTTATCGTAATTTTTAGCTTCACTTACACATATCCCAGGATGGTTTTTATCTCATTAGTTGATATCTTCTCCTTTAAACTAATTTGAAGATTAATTACAGTTTCTATCCTGACTTTCACTCTTTGTCGATTCTGTAGACATCATTAGAATTTCGGGCCTTTTAGCATCTACCAAATGCATGAGGAAAGTTGGAAAGAGAACCTGTTTCTGAATAGTTTTGATAACCAAGTGACCCTAGAGTCGCCTGTATGATCCAATGGATGACCAATTCTTATGGTGACGTGGGGCATGAGTCGCAGCTTTATTTGCTGGAAGTAACTGTCCACTGCAAGCAACTAACAAGCAACTCCATGGCTGGATTTTTTGGCCCTGTCCTTCATTTTCCTACAATTAATAGAGGACATGCCATCTGAGACAGCTACAAGCCCAGCAACGTCCAACTCGAAACACTCGAATCAGCTTTATGTTTCTGCTTCTTAACATTAGGAGTCAGTTTTTAAAGCTGCAAAGAAAATGAATTTCATCATCTTTAGCACCATGGAAAATGTTACATATAAAGGAGGGTAAGAGAGAACGAGCCGTCTTGGTGGAGAGAGTGAGAGCCGCTTATGAAGCGGAACTTATGCATTAGTCATACATCCTCACAGTTTTGATAGACTGCTCATATTTAGCGCTGGCAGGACGCAGACAGTTGGATGCAGTAGGGACGGTTGAGATGATGAGAGCTTAAAGAGGTGGATGTTTTTAGTGTGACTGCGGAGGCAAACAGATATAAATGTCCTCTGGAAGGAGGAGAGAGAGCTGGAAAGAGATGAGAAAACCTCTTTTTAAGTCATTTATCTATGTCCTTTGTCAGTGGAATGTAATTTTCCCAATTTCACATTCCTCAGTCATGGTGACGCCAAAAGCCTTCCCCCATCTCAAACTTTATTTTCACTCTCCTTTCCACTTTGCTCGTGAAGAAATAGAACGACTTAAACAAGGAGGAGAAAAGAAGAGCGCATCTGTAATACAACCATTCCACTATATCGCCCTAACTTGCGAGTCTTCACTCGGCTATGTTTGGCGTCGATGCGATGTCTGCGATGTATAGAAAGAAAAGGCCACTTCTAGTTTTATTTAAAAGTTTTCTCATTCAAGTGTAAACCCTATTATCGTGGCAAATTGAAATCACCGCAGTAGTATAGGCAGACTAATTTGATGTTTTAAGAGGACAAACAGTTTTGCATCTTACAGACGCACGCTCTATTCCCCCTTAGCATTATGCCACAATGTCTCTACTTTTCTACTTATCAAACANANCCATGTANANCAGTNCNTNTNCTTCTTCTGCTTCTTCCTTCNTNTCTTTTTCCTCACATTATGCACTTGTATTATAGCTCCCAGGACTCCCTTAAGANGTCCCAAAACACATCCTGTGGAGAANAAACAATACTCGTAAATGTATTTTTAGCACAAAGAAGGTGCCTGGGCTATTGGCATGGCCCAAAAGGCCAACCCACCCAGCGAGGTGGAAGGGGTTTATTCGAAGTACAAAAGTGGCGCCTCACCAGAACCGAGGGATAAACCACTATCGTATTGCATATTGCTATATCTGCATTTTACATAACTTCCCTGCTTCCCTTCACCACTTTGCTTTCAAATGCCTATTTGCTGCTTCATTTTTCTTTTTTGCCTTATTTACTTTACATTTTACCTTTTACTTTCAAAATCCAATTGTATTTTTCCATTACTTACTTCCTTATTTATTTTGCTTCATTTTTCCCTGCACTAACATATAGCTCTTTTAATAGTTTTGGCTTTATTTATTGTTTATTGATACATTTTCCTATTCCATTTTACTTTTCCACTAATTTTTTATCAAAACCTCGATTACTGTGCTTGTTAATCTGTACAACCGACCAACGACTGCTGTCAATTACCTTCGCGTCGCGTTTGTCATTCGTTTTCCCCTTGCTCGTATATTGGCTGCGCACGCTCCATATATTCAAGAAAAGGCTAATTCCCTTTTCTACTCCACTCTTCTTCATCGCAATCACGTCCGCGATCTTTCCTACACCACAGTTTGTCGCTTTCTCCTGGACTATTATTCCGTCAGCATGGATGACGATGATTTTCCAACAACTCCAACCGCTAATCTCGCCTTCCATACGGCTTTTCGCATTACTCCGGTAGGATATATTTGTCACTCATGACTTTTTTTATGTCGTTTGCATCAGTTTGCCTTCTATATCATTTTTTGCCCCAAAACTTCTTTCCCTTCTTATTCACTTGCCGTTGTCACTTTCTCTTTACATCTCATTATTTATGTACCTGCTATGCGCTGACGCGCTAACTGGGCACTCCTCGTGGGCGCTAATCGTGCGTTTGTTTTAAAGAGTCCTTGCGTAGGCGTTTACTGTTTACGCAAATGGAAGCTGGGGTGGATTCGGTAAAACGCTATGGATTTCCAGGGAAACATGGAGACTACAGGAAGAATGACTGAGAAAGTCTAATTTGGGATGCGAATGGATTCCTGGGGCACTTGAAGGTCGGTGCTGGCCTGAAATATTGTACCTGGAAAGTCTTGGATCTTTCTGGTTGACGAGATTGAAGATGTTCAGAGCAGCGTCCGGCTTGCATTCCCTGCCGAAACTGGGTGCAAAAGTGGAGCACTGTCTTATTTGTGCCTTGCCTGGAGAATCGGGGACGGAAAGGCCAACAAACCGTTACTACTTTGCTTCCATTCTCTCATCTTTTATGTTATTGTTCTTTGTATTTTTAATACATTATCTTGCATTTCTGTGCTTGAGTTGTGAACTCCATGTGGAATACACGAAGTCATGTGGGTTTTTTCCATATTTTATCGAATGACTGTTGAAACATAGGTTGCGTATTTATTCTAGCGATTACTTTGCAATAACTATGCTAATAAACTTTCAGGGGTTTTCTGCGATAGCGAACTTCATGTTGGCAACTGGGTGATATAAATTTTCCTTTTACATTCAGATGCGTGGACTTTTATTGACCGCAATTTCTTCCTCCCTATGGTCCCTTTCGCCAGTTCACTGCCTTTCTCCATTCCACAATGGAGTGGCTGCATTGTTGGCGGTAGCATGGGGACCTGCTCCAAGACGACAAATACACTACTGGTTTCTGTTGATTAACAGTCCTTAGTGTCTGAAAAAAAGGAACTTTCGGTGGATAGATAGGTTTTTGGGCCCGCGTCCTATTTTTCCATTGACACTCACTCTGGTATCGTGTTTACGAGAAGACAGGTATCAAGTGATGCTGTGCCAACATTTTTAAAACAATACAGACCCGAGTTCTATCGTGAGACTTAAACACAGAATTTGAGTTCTATCTGTGATTGTTCTTTCGGAAATGGAGGAAGTGGAGCTGATGTCTGCAAGTCAATTTCACCTGTGTGCAAGAAATTTCGCAAGTAAACTTCATGATTTTTCCTTCCATACCCATGCATATGAAGGCCTCAGACATCAAATGGACCATGTGTATCATTCGAAACGTAGTTTTTAAATTAAATGTATTAGCGATTTCGTTTGATTAGAGCCAAATGAAGCCTCCGCAGTGTTGTCCTTGATGAGATTCTGGAGGTGGGAGATTTCCCACTCATTTCTTTTTGCCTCGCTTCTGAAGCGGAGCTCTTGCCTTCGCCCCACACTTCTTCTCGACCCATCTTTTTGGGCACTTGGATAACTGATGGATGAGGCAGAGGGGAGATCTTTTGGAAAAAAGTATACGTTTTTTTTCGTGTGTGTGTGTTGTGTGCATAGAAATCATCAAGCATTTGTGAATGCTCAAGTAGTTTTGATAAGTTTTCATAATCAACATTGCCTCCATTATTTAATAGGTCTCTTGTTCTCCCTTTAAAATGATGAATGTGATGCCTCTCGGAGGGGTAGGGAGTCGTCTCGAGGCCCGTCCCTGGATTTGAAAAAATGCATCCTACTACGTAATCAGCATTTCTACCTTCTCATCAGGACGGCGGAAGCGCCGTCCGCATAAGCACGATCAGATGGCGCCTCTCATTCTCTCAATGTTGCTAATCCTGAAAATGATGGTGGAGTGATTGTAACCAAGGCGCTTCCAGAAATATCCATAAGGCGTAACTATCACAAGAGACTTATTTTTTAACCCCAGAGATGACTGGATTGCAAGTAACCTCGGATTCCTTGGAGGGATTGGTGTGTTGTTTCATCCAGCTTGTGAAACGCATGTCTGATGCTATCGTGGAATCACACAACAGATCAGTCGGCCGTATATGTAGCTCCCAGGGTTGACATCCCTCAACCCTGGTTACGATAGCAGTAAACTTTTCAGACACAGGAAGACTTGTCAATCAACACGGTATGCGTTAGTTATGTGCCTGGAGCTAAACTGCAGCTAGTGTGGCGTGGCATTCATGGAAGTTATGAATGGCAGATCATCGGCCTTGTTTGTGAGGGTGTGTATGCAGCGGGCGGAATTTGTGGACATTAGGTCTCTCGGTTTCCGCCTAAACTTCCCCCATAAATCCCTCCCTTTGACTTCCTCTTTTAAGTTCCGCCATTTCAGCTGACTTGAAGGCACTGCTGCTTCAACAAGGCAAAGCTGTGGGATCCTCGAAAGGAGAGGAGATTTTAGACGGTATAGGAAGCGGGGAAGAATTGGATGAGGAAGAACTGGAGGAGCAATAATTTGGCTATTTACTTTCCTAAGTCTTTTTCTTCTACTCTTCCATATTGATGAAGTTGTCATTTGTCCAATAATACACCCTCTAAATGCACAACTGAGGTTTCACTGGCTTGCCTCTCCTCCGAGGACTTATGATACAACAACCGCTACACGTTGGTATCCTTTGTCTCTGCTGTATTTCCCAACTGTCCACTCTTCATGCTCATGTTGGTTTAATCCCATGATAAAGAGGATAAAAGGTAGGCTCCTATTTTCCCTTCTTCCCTTCCCCATAAAGCGTTACTCTTCTTAAGGGCAAGTTTTGTGAGTAAGGGAGAGGGGGGATGGACCCTTTGGGTTCCTTCTTCTTATTGGCTGATCAACTGATGCTTGCCTTTCTGACTTTTGAAGTGTCTTCAAGCTGGTTTTTTCTCGTAAAAATGGGAATATCTTTCCATTTATGTGATTTCCTCCTTGCCTGCACTTATTTTATCTTTAATTCTTAATGCCTACGTGTTCAGTCCCCTTCCTCATCTTGAAAAGCCTATGATTGTATACTTGGTGCCAGTGCAACTTCCCGTCAAGCGGCCCTAGAAATCGTCCTGAAGGCATTTACCTGAGCCTCAAGGAGGGTTGAGAATTGGTGGACACATCATTTGCCGGGTACTTTGCCAGCTGTCCCCTCCACCTCACAGAGTATCCAGTTGAAGCGTCAACTCACAGTTAGTTAAAGGGGGAAAAGAAAGTTCTCTCATTTCTCCCTCCCAGTGGCAGATTCCACTGCATGAGTGAGTTCGCTTCACTCACTCATACATGGAGGGAGGGAGGGAGGGAGGGAGCAGGGTAAAGCCTTAAACTCTCAAACAACACAACACCACACAGCACAGTGCACGGGAGCATAAGAGGTTGCATGGCACCCTCCATATCTAGCTGGCCAGGTGACTGACTGGCTAACCAACTGGACGTGTGTGTTTGTGTGACGCCAAAGCTTGTCACCATGGCGGCGATTTTTATCAGTTATACCATAATGCTCGCGGTTTTGTTGAGCCCTTGTTGCAGCTGGACACGCATCTCCCAAAACCGCATGGCGTCGATGACGAGGAGGAAATTGGTGGCCCTAATTAATGCACTTTTAATAATTAGCACTCCAGTCAGCCCTCCTCCGCCCGCTTCCGCCTGCCCTGCTAGAGCTGCCTACCGCCTAGGCACTGTGTGGTATTTTCCAATCTGGACGCCTCGATTACTTACCTGGTTGTTGCATTGCCTACTGACTAGGTAAATTTCACTCTAGGCGAAACGTTTAATTTTTTTTTCTCCCCTTGGACCGACGAAATACGACGCGGAGGCGAATGAGGCGAGCTATCCATAAAGACGGTAGGAAACTCAACACAGTTCCAGCTCACACCAAATATCAACAACTTCATGTCGCCTTCAATGGAGAGTGATCGCATTCCACCCTACCTAGGCCACTTCGGTTGGCCTTGGCCCTGTTTTCACCTTGAAACTGACCAATCCGGATGACCGCACGAAATCGTTAGTTCTGACGACACGCTTTAGAAGGCTCGGCAGTTAGGCATGAAAAAACGCAAATTTCTGGGGATTTAAAACTAGTTTCGGGGTAGTTACGCGAGGGTGGGGCCGACAAACCAGGAGGTTTTGACGCCGGTGAAATGTACTTCTCATGCCGTGCATTCAGCTAGCCTGGAAATTTTGGCCCTTGTCATCCCCCTTTCCATCTCATTTTTCCTGGGGAACTATTCCCTTCAGCCTCTGTGTGTTGACTACCAAGTATGGACAAGGGGATGAGTTGAATTAGTGTCTCCACTCCTGCCTCATTCTCATCAGAATGGTGACTTTTCTCCGAGGGTCATGTCAGATGCTGACTTCCTTTGACTCTTTGTACGCCTTAGCTGACCTTAGTGCCCGACCTTCAACCAATGACCACTTCATCGTAGATGCCTATTTTCATCGCTCACTCCTATCAAACATGCCTGAAAGCTATTCTCAACGCAAGAAGGAAGTCTTCCTCTAGCAATTTATCCGCACTTTTGGAAGTAGCCGGTAAAAGAAGATAAGCCCGAATCCAATCTATCAGGCTAATCCGATGAGAAACGAGGCTTTCAGATGAGGGGAGGATCATACCGATGGACTGATGAGTGTTTCTACGAGCCTCTCTCTCCGAACGTTGCATCGTTAGACCTTCCGCCAAGCCCCTCTCGTTCTGATTGGTCAATTTGTCAATAACCAATTGAAACGCTAGAATGGAATCAACTGGGGGTATTCAAAATCCCCCGGTTCACCGAAGTTCTCGTTGTGCACACATTTTCGACTTTTAAAAGCCTTGCTTTTTACAACATTCGTTTATTCTTTTACTCTGGTTGCCATCTCCATTACATCTACGATAATTCGGAATGCCATTGTTTAAGAAATTCGCGGAGTTATTGGCCTCTTCCATATGTGTGTGCTCTCTCTTCTCTAATAGTAATAATTTGTTGTATATTTCTNCTTATTTTTTCTCCTCCTCCCCGTTTGATGCATCACCTTTAATCTGTCCCTCATTGACCTCAAACAAGGGTGTGGCGAGACTGGGAGGAAGGGCAGAGGAAAAGGCGGTAGCGCTACCTTGACGATTGCGCAGTATTGAAACGCTGACCAACAGCATTAATTGCTTCACAGTTTTGTCTCCTTTCTTCCCACCTCCCCCCACCTCCCTACCTGGTCCCCTTTTTTTCCTATAAATGGATGTCCACATTGTTGCTAGGATTTGGGATGACTTGAGTGGGAAAAGGAGAACGAGAAGTGATCTTCAAATCGAAAGTCGCAGAACAGTGTGTGCGATTGCTTCGATCGTTCCAAGTGCTGGAGGAAAATCAGTCGTTCGCCTGCCTCCAGTATGAGTTGATTTCTACTAAATTCCATTCCATTTGTGGAATATTTGCCATCATCCAGACCGCAAATCAAGGAATCGACATCGATTCGCACTGCAGATAGCATGATATCCCTCCTCTCTGCTTGGCTCCTGAGGGAAAGATGCCTCGAGAAGCGATTATCTTACATATCTAACATATTTGATGCATAAAATAGTGCAATCCCCAAAAAAACCTCCATTGCATTTCTGATGAGGCTGTTCTAAAACGGGGAGAAAGCATGCTCTTCAAGTACCGGCATTTTGTTCCGTGGGGATTTCGCAGAGCCAAAAATACTGCAAAAAAGACAAGATTTAAGATCTGTGTTCAAATTGCTAATAGACTGCCTGAACGCATTGTTCATTGAGTATTGCATTAAAAATTATGTATGCGGTGTCAAATTACCTGAGAACATTAAATGTAACTTTTACGCTAAGAACTTTAACAATTTGCTGAATGGAAGATAAAACTGTGGAAGGTTGGCGTTCTTTATTCCATTTCTTCAGTGCCACAACAGGTAGGCATATGTAAGGCAGTTGCTTTGAAAATCCTGAAGGCGAAGTCTGAGTAGGTTATCCAAAAGCGAAGGTGGGAGGTATTTTTGTAGCCATGGCCTTGTTAAATTCTCTTAACATAAGAAACTGCTTGTCTGTGATACTAGTCCATCGCTGTAAGTGTGTCGTAGATACTGCCACAAAACCAGCCCCTCCTGTAGGCTGAATTATTGCCGTGATATGTCGTGGCTGTGTGTGAGAGAATCCAATGACCTGGATGAATTACTTTCCTGTTATTTTCAAAGGTGTTAGTGCATCTGCGCCGAACGTGGCATCGTGCTTCAAGAGGCCAGGGACTGCTGATGTCTGTCCTGTTGGTCAGACAGTGATCTCTACGGCGATAAACAACGAACTTCTTTGCAGTGAGCGCGTGGCACACGACAGGTCAAACCAAGCAGGGCTACCTTGTCTGAGGCAACTTGCAATTCACCCTCTGGTGATTGGGACATGCTTGAACGTGATTTCGTTTCCCACACTGATGTAATAAATGCCACCAACAACATATTTGTCATGTTTAGTCATATTTGTCCTCGCCATCAGTTGCAGTGCACTCCGTCTTGTTCAAAGTTGTTGAGCATGCAAATTCTCACACGTGTATGTTTTCCGGTCATTATCTCCCTGCATCAGTACCACGGATGATAAGGACTGTAGTTCCCTCCAATTGCAAGGATGCAAAGTGAGTGTAGATGTCCGGTTTGTAGGGTAATGAAGAATCTCACGCAGTTGCAATGTTTTGGAGCTGGTAGGGGCCTGTACAGTCGATCCAAGTGTTCCTTGAGTGTGCACCAGCCGCCCTTACTCTGCTCTGCGCTGCCCTCATACCTTGAGGCTCTGATGTTAAGAGAGGGCATTTAAGGAACCCAGTGACTATGTTTCAGGCTTGTCCGCCTTGCGAACCGAATTGCACTGTTGCAAGGTCCACACCGCAGTGTTCCTTAATCATACCCCGATGGGTGGGACTGAGACAACGGTTGGCTTTGTACTTGACCGGTAGTCAATATCCCTCAGGTAGTGTGCAAAGGTAAGGACGGGAAGGCAAACATGCGGTTACAATGGAAGGTAAATTGAGTGATAGCTGCAATAGTTGACGTAAGTCAATCAGCATTGCCTTGAAGCCGCAACTCGTAGGAAATAATGAGTGGATTGAAATAGGGAAACTCACATTACAGATGGCGGAAGCAGGCGCGCTTTGGTGTACGAGGACCGTCACTTTATGCAGCCTGACCCAGAACTGTTGCACCTCGGTGGAATGGACGAATTAGCGGAAGGTGGCGACCTTGAGCTGCCAGATTATGAGACTCCCAGCTCAATGGGTAGTGTAAGCGCTCTGCATTTTAGCCCGAGTAATAGTGGCCT